>LSSL01003305.1:0-12229 GCA_001953115.1 Smittium mucronatum | reverse complement strand
CAGATTTATAATTTTTTCTTTTGGTTTTAAATTTTAAAATTCCTATGTATAATAGACCGCCAATTATTTGAATATTCTTCCCTTTTGTTAGAGGGGTTTTTATAAAATCCCTTAGTCATATTATCTCCTTAACTCTGGCTCTTCTAATAAACAGGTTAATATTACTTTTTTCAATGAAAATAAATAACTTTAATGAAAGAATAAGCAAGAAAGTATTCGCGTAATCTCTAAGCTTTGCTTTATTTATTTGCGAATTAGCTTGCATTGACTCCAAATGAGTTCCCTTACCAATAATTTTTTTATAATTTAAACTTCTATTTATGTTTTTTGTGCAAACTTTCAAATTAAATTCTGAAAAAAGAAATTGCTATAATTCCTTAAATGTGTATTGCGGATTTTTTTTCTAATTTTTTGAACAGAAATTTCGAATTAGCATCTGTAAATTTAATGCTACTAGTTACACGCCCACTTCTAATTTCGGGAAATACTTTACCAGAATTTATAAAACAATATGCTGTGGTTATATGGAAAATATGAACTGATATCAGGCTGTGAAAATCTTTTCCATTTTCAACCGATTGTATCACTTCCGCTCTGAATATTGAGTAGGCCTCTTTTATTTTCCCTCTAGACACAGTAAAAATATCTTTTTCATTATTAACGGTTATTTAAATCTTTTATAAATAGAAAAAAGTATTTCTATTTTAAGAAAACTCATATATTTTTAATCCGATATTTATAAAATTCCTATAAATTAGTAAACATAAAAATGAAATATTTAGCTAAGTTCTGATATTTGAAAGAGTGCGTAATTTTAAATCATCGGGAAAAAAAATTTCATCGGATTTTTTTTATCGTAAATATTGGGCTTTAATGATGCAATATTATGGGAAAATTTGTGTGATATGACAAAAGATCATCAAAAATTATTTTTCTTGCTTTAGTGGAAAACATTCTCATGTTTTTTTGGAGTAGGAGAATAATTCCTTATTAAAAACTAAGAAATTTACATATATCCATTTTTTGTTCTGTACATCAAAAACCTGTAAAATAAGGTTATAAAATACCACCAACCCCCCTAAACGTAAAAATATAATAAACGCGTAGATTATAGCCATTTTATTTTTATACCAACTTCGATTCACTTTTATTGTAATTGGGTGAACTGAGACCAAATTGCAATTGCTTAATTTGAATTAAATTTTAATTTGTCCGATTTGGTCGCGATTTTTCCAAATTGAATTCACTTTTTCTGAAATTGCTTTAGAAAATATTTAGTTTTTATAAAAACGTGTTTCAATATTGGAACTACAAAATAAAATCATGTTCCATAAATTTAAAAAATAAAGGCATCACAATATATGATAAAATTATTGGAATTTTATAAGAGAAGGAAATAAACTAGCATTTTGGATATTGGTGAATAATATGGCGAATATAAATCATAACATTCCCAAAATATAAAATTTTAAGAATACGTAATTTTTATATCAGTACTTTGATTAATTATCTAAAATAGGTGAAATCATTGATATAGCAGCACTTAAAAACAAGAAATTTAATTTATTTCCCTCAAAAAATACAAAATAATTATGTTAATAGACCTAAATAATTAAACATAATTGTACTAAAATTATAGTTTGTATGAAGAAAACTCCATTATGTGTAAATATTGCAATAATAATAATCACTGGAAATATTAATGTGATTTAATCAAAATAAAACATGAAGAAAATAAAGAGGAAAAAATGAGAAAAAAAATCGGATAACCAAAAAAAATAATAATGCAGGTTTTAACAACTAGATCGAGAAACTTTCACAGTATTTTATAAATTTTTCCCAAAAGCCATATATATTATTACCGTTCATTGAAACATTTTCCCATCAGCAGGACAATTTCCCAACTACAATATTGTATTTAATAATTGATTAGCTTCATTTTTTATGTTAAAATTGCATTTAAAAATCTTTAAGAAATGTAAGAATATTAGATTTCGAAAAAAAAATTCCCAAGCTTGAGTTTTAATTTATGTTTATTTGAGAAAATATACATGTTTATATTGATAATATTAATATAATCCGGCAATTTTATAATATAAAAAAAAAATTGGTGAAAATTTTATTAAAAAAACGAGTGCGACCACAAAATAAATATTCAATTAAGTAAAACGTTTTTTATAAACCGTTAAACCAACCCAATTTATCACGTATATGAAATTATTTGAAAAATAGTTTTAAATTGACTAAAAAAAAGTAATTGATTACTTTTAAATCATTCACTAATTTTTATGTCTATTCTCAAAATATTTATATCTAGCTTTGAATATATAGAAAACCTCCTCTTTGGGCTGATCTGAGGAGAATATACTGGTAAATATTTAACTTTGTTTCCTAACGAAGATATTAATGTTTTTGTGGCATTTGTTTTGTACATACTTACATTGAACATTAAGATCATTTTCATACTTCCGATTTGTGAAAACAATTTTTTTTTAAATAATTATTGAAAATATCATTATTAAATGGCTTTTTAATAATTTAATAACAAATAATTATACTTATAGAAATAGTTGCTAAAATTTATATATTCGAATTTTTGTTCCCAGGGACATTAATTTTAGAATCCGAATTTATAGTTGAATATAAATAAGTTTTTATTAGATGAAATTAATATCAATTTAATCCAAAAAAAATTAAGTCATTATTGAATATACCATAAATTTATTGAAAAATTCCTTTTATGTTATTAATTATCATTGCTTTATTTCTTTCTGTTGGAATCTTTGCCAATATTTTTCTTGTGTGCCTCATACACCTAATTTCTTTGTGAATGTTAGATTTAGAAATTGAAATATCTGATTTTTTCAAATGACAATTTAGCCCATTTAAATCCAGAGAGGGGGTTTCCATAAGAAGTATAGATAAAATATACCATATTTTCGATTTTTCTTTTTTTTTTTGTCTCATTTGGAATTGATAATGTTTTTTATAATTTTTTTGCACAATCTATTATCCTAAGAAATGAATATTCCCAATTCAGATAATGTGTTTTTTTTAGAAATTTAAAATTCTTATTTATTAACGAAACCAACTATTATTCTTTCATCAAAGCAGTTGCACAATAATTTTTTTCCGTAATATTTTCAACCTTAAATACCCGATTTTCTATTATTCTCTGAACTCTCGACATTAAATTTTTGGATTTTTCTATTATCGACTTGTAACTTGGAATTAAATTCTTCCATTTTAATAAAATTTACTTGACATGGCGCAATAATTTAGCCATATTTGAAAATTCTATACATCTTTTACAATAAATAAAATATATATTTGTTAGAATGCGCAATTTGAAGTCTTAATTAATCTATCTTTATAATTGACAGTGGTACATTAATGTTTTTTCATGATATAATTACAAATTATGCAAAAATAATTAATGATAAACGTGTATATGTTATAAAATGCAGATAAATAAACCACCAAAACGAGAGGGGCGCTTCAAAATATATTTAAGGATTTTTTTTTTCTTCAAGGTTTTATACTTATTAATTTCCAATAATATTGATGCAAATTTTCAAATACAACTTTAACCAAAAATTTAGTGCCGAAATTTGAGAGAAACATAGTCTTTCTATTGGATGGATATCTAAAAATGCTTGAAATAAATTTCCTACACTATTTATTTTTTTGTTTTATTGGGAATTATTTCTTCGCAGGATGGTAAAAAAATTCATAAATTTGTGAGAAAATTTCTGTATATTGGGAAAATATTCAATTTGGGGGAGAATATAAGTCTGATTTTTGGAAAATTATATCAAATATTGGAGAAATATTTTAACTTAGTTTAAAATGCCTGAAAAATGCTTTAAAGTTAAAATAACTTAGTTGATCTTGAAAAATATACATAAACTCGCTATAAAATATCCAAGTACTTTTTTCAGATATATTATCAATTTAATATATAGGATATTAGAACAAAGAAGTTTTTCACTCCATTAAGATAGAGGTCTAACAAAGTATTGTTGACAATAAGAACAGGAATATCAATAAAAGATTCATCAGTGATAGCATTCTAAAAAATGAAATGTGAAAATTTATACTAAAAAAAATAAAATAAATCAATACGCATTTTTTATCCTCTTAAGGGTAAATTATTGAATTAAGCAGTTCTAATCCTAAAGAGTGTTATTCAAAAACTGTGACATGTGTGTGCTGTCTCAGTTAGATACATTTGGAAATAAAGTGTTAGGCATCATTGGTGCTGATACTTGTGAATTTTGTTTGTTTAATTCCGAAAATGTTAAATTTTTTCTTAGTCAGAATCTGGATATTTCCACTAATTCGAGGGAAGTTGGTCATTTTTTGGGTTCCCCTATCATTTTCTATCTGTATCTCTATTCAAAATACGATAGTTTTTTTTAATCATTGGGCAAATTTATTTGCATATTTTGCATTTTTGATACGTTAAATTTCAAAATTATTTTTTGTAAATGAAACATAGATATACTAGGTTATTTAAAAAAATATGACATATTTAAATCCAGAATTGGGTTTTTTTTCAATCCATTTTATATAAGTAAAATATTTAATCGATAATATTGAACTTAGTTCTAACTCGTGTGAAGTTTTACGTTCCAAAATTTCTTTTTACCAATAAAAATGATAATATAGAGAGCTAATGGTTAAATTAATACAGAATGTAAGTTTTTAAAAAAAATCACCAAAAAAATTATAATAAATATTGAACCACCCCGTCCACTCTTTATCCGTGTATTCAAAAAAGCACAATTTTTTCGACAAAAAAAGCCACCACAATAGCATATTTTCTTCAATATTTGACTTAGGGCATCAAAAATAAATTGAAATCAACCTTTTTGACGGGTTAAAGAAAATAATTTCGAACGAAAGTAAGTCTGAATATATATATACTTTATAAAGACATGTTTTATTTAAATATTTATCTAATATTAATTAATAATCTTTATTAAACATTACCTTTATTCATGATAAGCGCATTTATCGAATATAAAATTAAGCTATATGATTCAATTTAGTCTAGATTATCAATGGTACAAAAAAAATCATTAAGTTAGCTGAATTAGCATAAATTATACTAACAATTTACAAATATTTTTTGAAAAATAAATCAGTTAGGGAATGTATCTATCAGGGAATTTTTTAAAAGTCATGTTTCACTTTGGGATTTTTTAAGAATAATATCAATTTTTTTTCAAACTCTGAAAGCTGTTTGATAATTAAATTAATATTTTAGAACTATTTATATTTTCATTTATTTTATCTTTCATTAAATTAAGTGAAAATTGTATTTAGTCGTTTGTTTATTACTCAGTTTTTAAGAATAAGAAATAAAAGCTCACTAAATTCACCCTATTTTTAGTATAAGATTTAGTGATTACTAAATTTCTTTTTTCAATAGAAATGAAGGAATAATATAGAATATATATAGGTATTTTATAATAAATCATCCTTGGTTAAGATATTAAGTGAGAATCTTATTATTTATTTCAACAGAGTTTTACATGGGGTAATTTGTAAGTTAAAAGTATTGAAGAATAAATACCGATTACACGTTTTTAGCTTTTTTATTGACAAAATTTCAATTTAGAAGTCCAAAAAATGATAATTAACATTATAAAAGTGTAAAATAGTTTATAAAATTCGATTCGAAATAAAAAGATAATAAATGATAAATGTAATTCATTTGGTTGAACTAAACCGATAGGCATATAAAGATTTTTTAGTTATAAAATTTCGTTATTTAATTCCTAAAAAGACTGGGATTTTATTTAATATTTGGGTTCTTTCTCCTTTTTCTTTTCCTGCTAATTATCTCTGAGTCGGTAATATGACAGAGGCTGTTAATTATTATATAGAAATATATATGTGAACATTCTTACATTTTTAAAAGTGCAGAGCAGGAGCATGTTACACCCAGATATGAGTTTACTTGGACATTAAAAATTAATATTGATGCTATTTTGAGATCCTCCACGACCTCTCCAAGACATGTATAGTATTTTGAAGTTATTCTTCGGATGGTAACTAAATTTAAATTTCGTTATTTTCTGACTGAAATTTTCATCATCTCATTTGACACGCCAATTTAAAATATAAAAAAAATTATGGATATTCCCATTTCCTCCACGGAATAAGTAACTTTTTTCAATTTTGGCTCCTCGGTTTTTTTCAAATCTTCGATTATATCCACAAAAGTTGACACAATTTCCAAAATTTCCAAAGCCTCCCAATTTAGGTATTTCGTTTTTAAAGTCAAATTAAAGATCTCCAAGCAGTTTTTTGCGCTTTGTGAGAGGTGTCTTGCTCCCTCGTACCAGTTGTAGTTTTTTATAAAACAATTTTTGTTTAAAAAATCCATAAGATTCTTGATTTCTTCAAATTCAGAATATTTTCTTAGGGATAACTTGCGGTGTATTTAAAAGAGCTCCCTATTTTGAGAAGTTTTTTTTTTGATAATAACAGCTTTTTTTTCTTTCTGAAAAGGTGGTTCTGAATTTGTATATTTTTTTTGTCATGTTACGGATTGTATGAGCCCAGCAATTAACCCTTGTGCGACTTGGAAAATTTTATTTATGAAACTGGTTATGCTTTTAGATGAGTCTGAAATTATGTTTTTAACAGAAAATTCAATCCCCATACTCGCAATTATGTCATTTATTTTTTTGAAAACCAAGATATATGACCATACTTTCGTTTTGAATCAAGCCCAATGATATGGGAAATAATTTTCTTGATTTATTGCTTATAAAAAAAAAACTGGAAGACGCATATCATTTATTCCTTAAGAAGCATTTAAATGTATATTCCTGAATTTCAAAAATCTATGTAGAAGTTTTTTAGAACTAAAAAATATATTGATTCCACCATCATCTATATTTTTTTCTAATTTTGAATTATTTTTTTAGAGGCTGCATATTGAGCTTAGTTCTGAGACATTTAAGGTACCGTTTTGTTTTCTTGTTTTATTTACATACGATATTGGGGGATATATTTTATTACAATCTGCTTCTATGCCTTTATCGGAGAGAATTCTTTTGATTTTCCAAGATTTTTGAATTCCACTGTGTGATTTAGATATCCTTGAAACGAGGCTTATCGGTACCTTTTCTTCTAAAAATATTTGATTGTGTTCAAAGGATTTATATTTTCTAACTATATTCGAGCAATGTTACCCTTCAATTTTCATCACAGCCTTACACCCAAGAATTTTAGTTTTTTTGAAAAAATAATATATCACTGTTTATTTTTTAATGCAATGAGTTTTTTTAATGTTCCAGTTATCCTTAAAATTTTTCTAAAAGTCCATTTTCCACAAGTTCATTACAAACCCAAACAGTCATAATTTAAAAAGTGCAGTTATAATAGTATGTGTGAAATAAATATGATTTAATTGCGAAGATTGACAAATAATCTAATAAAGTTAGATTTAATAGTATTTCATCATATAACAAAATATATAAATGTTTTTTTGAAATCATCTCAGGCGCGAAAAATGGTGGATATTTTATTTATCGCCTTTAAAGATGTTTATTAAATTCAGTCATTTTTTTTACAAAATAATGTAATTTATGGTAAAAATAAACAAAATAATTCGATCGTAATTAGGGATTTTTTTTTGCAAAATTTTAGGCGAAAATGAGGATTAAATTTTCAGGGAATTCACAAATACATCTATTTTACCTCAAATATATGGAAAATTGTAGATTCTGTCTATTTATTCCATTTTTTTTTGCTGGATTAACGCTAAAAATTCCGAAAATTTTTTTTTAAATTTTTTTTTTTTCACAGTAATTCAAATGAAACATAACGCTATATTTGGGATTAGTTCAGCTCATATAAGATAAGTGTATGATATACAAAAAAATAACAGAAATTCAAGGTCTAAGTACATTTTTAAATATGGCACTTTTAAATACTTATTAACTTTTTAAAAATCCAATAAAAGTTATTATATTAGGCTGGTTTCTATAATAAAATTTCAAATGTTTTTTTGAAAATTTTTATGTAATACACTTTTTTCCAACATAGCTACCCGGTAAGAATCTTATTAGTTAAAACATAATTAATTAATTAATTTTTTTATTTTTATTTTTATTTTTTACGGTTCAGAGGGGGTTTGTTTTCTATTCAATTCCAAGAAGATTCATGCAAAAATTCCATCATTTTTTCTATTTTCCAAAAATTATTTGCTATACCTACTTTTATACACCCTTTGCAAGATTTAAAAATTATCTGCCATCCAATATGAGATATTTTATAGATCATACCCTCTTGTTCTGATTTCAATAATTAATCACGAAACCTTTTTTTGTTGCTGTTTCTATTATTTATAATAGGATTTTACGCAGATAATTATTTTTTGATAGCTTGGCCGGTTTATTAAATGCTTTTTTTCCCACCAATAACTTGGATACCGTTTATTTTTGGGATTGTTTCGAAAAAATGTCTATTTTTATATTTTACCTTTAAAATAAATGCTAGGAGTAAAATTTTTTATCTTTTGAGGAATATATGAATCTCAAATCTTTATAAAAAATACTCATTTTTTATTGGAGTTAAATTCATAGTTAGAGTTTGACTTTTCTCTTTCTTTATATTAATATCTGTAAATTTTTTTAAATCTAAAATAGAAAATTTTTATTTTAGAACGATTTTCTAAAAATATATTAATTTAGCATATTAAGCATCAGAGGTCTAAAGAAACATGAAACAAACAAACATATCTAAACAAAAAGAACTTTATTTATTAAAAAATTATTTTTTATTAATGTAAACTTTAAAGAATAAAGTTATAAATCCTAGATAATTTGATACGCTTTGATTATTTCATTGATATTTTGTAAAAAGCCTGTATTAATAAATTCAGTTTTTGTGCTTTCCATCAATATTTTATAAAATGATGGCCTATTTTTCATCTTAAAACCCCAAATGGATAAAGGAGGATTGAAAAAAAAACAGTACTTTTACTAGAAATATTGGTGAAATTTTCCATTAGAAAATATTATATGTTTATGTGAAATATTGTATTTTTATTGAGGAATGGGTATTAAAATTGAAATTTGCTACAAACAAAAAGGTTCTTCAACCTTCTAGCAGTAAAATTCGTAAATTTTTATTCTATGCAGTGCAAAATATATCCAATATAATTAGTGAGATTGATATCAAAATATACTATTTTGAAAAGGTTAATAGTTAATCCCACGTCCTATTATCAACAATTAAGCGTTTTTATTCGGTGTAAAGTCACTTTTAACCAAATAAAGTCTTATTCATTATTATATAGTCATTTTAGGTGATTCATAATAAAAATAAAATAGGTTTTAATTAACTCACAAGCGACTCATCTAATTTTCTAAAATTAAAAATATCACTCAATTGGGTGGTCTTAAATTTCGAATTTATATAATTTGTCACCAAAAATGATGTTCTTTGAGAACCGATTTGTACTTTTAAAACATCATATAAAAGCTGGGTTATTTTTTATCAATTAGAGATTTTATCTATCTTTTAAATCACTATCGCTATTAAAAAATTCCAGTCTCTTCAAATAAATAAAAATTAAATTATACTAAACAATATTCAAGAATACGATAGGAACTATAGAATAAAAATCGATTAGACTCATTGAAAATGGATAGAAATAAGAGTTAAAAACTATTACATTGTAATGTGATACATGAATCAATAAGGTAAAAGATTAAATATTTAATCTCACATTTGTTTAAAATGGGAATAAAAAACTTTTAAATGAAATTTTTTGCGTTTATATTAAAATTGATATAAGTATTATTATACATATAAAGATATAAATTTAGAATCAATAAGTCAAAACTAATTTTTGTGAATTTATGAAGAATAGAGTCAGCAATTTCAATTTGCATATTATTTAAAATTGAGATCATAAATCTACTTTTTTATGTGTATAGAATAAAAAACATTGAAGCTAAAAATTATATGAAATGCTAAAGAATCGATTATACGTATAAATTATCATTAATAGCAATTGAAACAATATATTTACTGGATTAATGGGCTATTGGATTAATGAGCTAATGGTTTTGTGGGTTAATTTATTGAATTTTTGGTGGGTTGGTGAGATGATGAGTTTATGGGATGAACTTTTGATGAATTGATGAATTTATTAATTTATTAATTAATGTGATGATGGGTTGATGGGTTGATGTGTACATTTTTAGCGTGTTAGTTTTTAGTTTTCCTGGACATTGGCAAATGATTTTAATGATACTTGTAGTCATATAGTCGTTTTCCTTGTCCTTTTTTTTTCTTTCTAAATTTTATTTATTATTTTTTATAATAATTATTTAATAAGGATTTGTTCATTTCATATTATTTATTTCTACTTCTTAGTTTATCAATGATCTTTTTATTGTTTTTTTATAAATATTAATATTTTTATTTAATTTTTAATGTATAATCTTTTTAAGTTAGTGTTTTTTAATATTTTTTTATTAATTTTAAAACTATTTTATTATATAAATAATAAGAAAATAGAAATAGTGTTCAGTCGTTATTGATATTATTTGATCTTAGAACAATTCAAATCTTAAACTGTGGTTCTTTCTAATTTTTTTTGGTCTTCCTACTGACTTTCTCTGATGTATCAATGTAATCGATATTAGTATTTGAATTTTGTTTTCTTTAAGATACCAATATACATGAGCAAAATTTTTTCTTTTCAGAAAATTGTAGCAGCTGCAAAAAAAATCTGTCTAGTGCGATAAGTATCATTAACAAATAAAAATATGTTTTCAGAGAATGTTGTTATGATGCTGTTAAATGTTTCAAAACTTAATCCATCGAATCTTATTTTAAGACTAGTTAAACCATCCGATCCAATCTCTTCTGTATTTATTACAAAAAGAAATTATTCTCATTAGTTGAAGCGTATTTTAAATAAAATTTTCTTGAAATCGATGATTGAATGTTTTTATAACACATTTCTTTGGGTAGATAAAAAGGAAAAATATCGATATCATTGATTATTTTAATTGAAGTATCCGAAAAATCGAGCACGCTTGATGATTTTCAAGATTGTTATTTGTTCTTTATTGTTCTATTAAATCTTTCAAGACCATTGATATGGGAGGGAAAAATATATTATAATCCTCATACCAATTCGAATTTGATTTGAAATACGAATTTTCGATTTTACATATGATCTCACTAAAAATATCCAGGTGTCTCCATTTAATTAAAAAAAAATCCTTGGCATTATTGAATATTTATTAGGTTGTTAAAAGCTACATCCCCCGTAAATCATTATAAGAAACTCTTTTAAACTGATTCTCCTCTTTTTTTCCAATTATTTTCCTAAAAATTTAAGCAACATGGAACCGCAATTTGTTTTTTGATTGGTTATACCGAATTTCTCAAATGCATTTGTTATTTGTTTGGCAGAGTCTGATACTAAGTTTTTTACGTTCCAAAGTAAATCATAGCTTTTTAATTGGATTTTTAAAGTTTGAAGTGTCCATAAATATGAGTCCCTATCATCTCTACTGACAATTGAGATTGATATGGGGATGTATTTTTGGTTTATTTCAGTAACTTCTGTAATGATAACAGGATAATATCCATATATAATTTTTAATGTAGAGTCTATATGTAGATTATAGGACTTCGATAAAAAATTTATTCAATTTTTTGAAGCTATTAATGATCTTATATTTTCTATATCTCTAGAATAGTAAGCAATATAGGGTGATTCAGAAACCTAACCCCTACAGTATTTTTTGCAGTTTTCTTTGAAAATTTTAGTTGTAACTAAACTCGCATTAACCGAATTATTTTTATTTTTATTCACTGTGTTGTATATTTTGGTTATTTCCAGCATTATTCCATCACTTTCGAGTTTTCTTTTAACCATGCTATATTTTACCCTAAAACTATAAAGATCCAAAATATATTTTTCGTAATCAGGATTAGAGTCTCTATGGCAGTTGTGGTGATTTTCATTTACTGTGTATGTTTTAATTCTTCCGTCATCAAACCTATCAACTCTCGCTTTTAAAACGCGCTTAATAATTTTAGAGTTGTAGCAGCGGTAAACAGTTGAATAGTATTTTTTTGATTTCTTTGAAAATTCAACCCTCAAAAATGTTTTTGATTTTCATATACCTCATTTTATACCAAATTCCACTCAATCATTTTAAAATCACTAATAAAAATA
>LSSL01003303.1:0-19520 GCA_001953115.1 Smittium mucronatum | reverse complement strand
GCATTATAATCTTATCTATTTTAAATTCAAGTTATATGTAACTTTATTGATTCAATATTATAGAAAAAGAATATTTAAAACTCTTGAATTATACTATTTCTGTTTAATAATCAATTAAATAAGATATACTAGCGAAATAGACCACAAAAATTTACCTTTTATAAATGAAAAATAAATTTAATAAAGCTAAAAATCATACATATATATATATATATATATCCTTTATTTCTAAATTATGCTAGACTATTTTACAAAAAATAACAAAAATGGACTGAATTTAAATTTTATTTCTGTAAAATTGAGTCTTAATATAAAACTAAATTGATAGAACTTGGATTTTTAAGTAAAAATCCCTTGTATAATCGATGTATAAAGTAATAAAAATATTTAAAAATTGTATTATAGAAGGATCTTTATATTTTTTTTTTCGAAATAATAAAGAAAAAATATATAGTGTAATAATTTTTTTTATTTGAGTTTAAATTTAGATAAAAAATAATAATTTAAATACCTGTTGATCTAGAAAAAAAAAAGAATCTTAAACTGTAATCTAAAATATAGGTAAAAAGTATTTATACACAAAACTACGTTATTTTACACAAAATTAGGCAATTATACACAAAATATGCACTTATCCACAAAATTTCTTTTTTTTCAATAAAATCTCTTAAATATTCCCTATATATACACAAAATATAATAAATCTTTTTATTTGACAGTTATATTTAGTATAATGATTTCTAACGATATAAATTATTCCAAAGTTACTTAATTGGGGTTTCTATGAATGCAGATAATTTGCTATAAATTTTTGACGCTTTCCTAATTATAAAATTTTAAAGGGTTAATTGATCCGCTTGTAGCTAAAATTAAATCCCATTAACATCTAAAGTAAATATAATTGTTAACATGGGTGAAAAAAAATTTTTTTGACTCATAGAAATTATTGAATCTATTGAATAAAAATTTAAATTACCAGAAATAGTATTGAATTTTGAATTGGCCTATTACTTTTATAGATAAACTAATCTGGAATAAAAAAGAATCAGATATATTATTAAATCAAAAAATCAAAAAATAAAAATGGTTCTCTTGTTTTGTGTATAAATACGGATTATTTAAGGGACTCTATTTTCCAAAAAAAAAAATATGTGTATAAGTGCATATTTTGTGTATACTTGCCTAATTTTGTTTAAAATCACGTAATTTTGTGTATAAATACTTTTAGCCTAAATTGTAGATGAAAATATTAAATGAAATCACGCAATGTTTTACTTTTTTTTTTTTTGTATCACGGAATTTTATTGTAAGATAATGTCATTAAAAACTATACTAAAGAATATGTAAAAAAGAAAAAGTCGTATAGAAAAGACTATTATCTTAACTAAAATAAGCTCCTCTACCGGACTAACAGCTGCTTACCTACGGATAAAGGGTTCAATCACGCGATTTTTTACAGTTAAATTTTTCTATTTTAAAAAAATTGAATATAATACAATATTAAAAAAAAAATTTAAAAAATTTAAATTTTATTTTATATAATTATTGTGTTCAATGTTTTTACATTGATTAGAAGATGTCTTTTGTATAAAGTTAATTCGAATTTTATTAGAAAAAAATTGTTAATTTAATGATATTTTCAGTTATATCCCTATTTTTGTCAATAAGGGCAATTTTTTAATCTTTTGGCTATTTTTGTTTCAAAATTTAGAGCTATTAATATATACTAATTTATCAAATAAAACAAATAAACATTCAGTAAAATAAAATTAATGGATATTTGGAATAAAATCTGTTATTTTCCATTAAAATTTTTTTAACTCACATTGTTCAAAAATTGAAGAATCTTAACTTTTTAAAATTTTTCTCATGGAAAAAATTATGAATTTTATAAAATTGAAAACCATTAGTGCATAATCAATCAAAATTTCATCAAATGAACAAAGATTTAATTGTATTGTATTGTATTGATGAACCAATAAAAACAAAAAATAATTCAAAATCTTATAAATAGCATGCATAAATAAGCCCTCAGTTTTTTTATAAGTAAAACGGAGCTTATTTAAGCTTAAATCTTCATTGAAATAATTATTATTAAATTATTTTGCAAAATATGAGTAATTAGGCAGGATGCTCAAATAAGTTCTCTTGAAAATCAGTTTTGAAAAAATGATAATTTCGATAAAGATATTTTTCCCTTAGAAATTTAAAAAAACCTTTGAAGAAAATTTTTCTAGATTATGAATATGGTAAAAAATATTTTTTATTCTTATTTTGTTCCTTCATTAAATTTAAAGCTCTTTAGTAGTAGAAGTAAAAAAAATTTGGGTGGAGGGGTCTACGAACTAAAGATAAAAATCTCTATGGAAAATAACTATTATTACATGCATGAATTATTTAGCAAAAATTTATAATTAGTAAAGTTTTTTTTAGAAAAATAGTATTTTCGAAAAATATCTTGTAAAATTTATTTAAAAAAACTTGACTTATTACTGCTAATTCAAATAATTAATTAAAAGAATAGTTATCTTTTTGTCGATATGTCGAAATTTTTCTGATTTATCAGTAATATATCCATTTTTCTATTCTAAAACAAGTATATACAATATCTAAGTTCAATTTATTTTTTTTAATTTATTTTTCTATACTCCATTTTTAGGCTTCAAATTAAAAAAATAACTTTATTATCAGATTTGAAATATTTAAAGTTTAAAATTTATCAGATTTATTCAAAAAAAACTTAAATCAGCCCATAATTTTATATTTAGTACTTTATGTTCTTTTATATGTTTGAAAAAAATTTCATATAAAACATATTTATTTTTAATTATAAAAAAAATGAGTTAGATATTTTTATTTTTCTTCATCAATTATATTATATTTCAAAAACTTATACAATTTCATATTTACTCATCCTCAGTAATAATGATAAAAATGATGAAAATAGTATTTTTTATTATAGCTGTTATATAATTTTAATTTCAATCATTTTGGTTACAGTGTTTTACAATAAATCCTTGTTAAAAAAAAAATAAAAATTTTTTTTTTCATTAAATGATTAATAAGCGAGCTTAGTAAAAATACGATCGAGGTTTTTCATTTAATAAAGCTAAATTAAACCCAAATTTATTATACTTTTATTATCATTATTATTGTAAAAAACAAATCTATTCAATATTAGTAAACTTATGTTTGTACCTTTCAAAATGATATTTAATTTTTGTGCTCGGATTTATGAGTGAAAAATATCCTAGACTCTTCAAAAAGATAATTAATGCACAATTAATATTTTTTTAAATGTTATTGAGGGTTTTATTCATAAAATTTAATTTTAAAAATGAAATTTTACTTTATTGATGCGGATTTGACAGTTTTATTGAAAGAGATTTTTTTAAACTATCTATAGCTCTGTCTTCACATATTCTCTTTTAACTTGACCAAACCTTCTAAAATTTTACTCAAAGCAATTTTTTAAATTTTGCCGAGAAAATTATTAATGATTAGAATTCACCCCATATATATAAATACATGATATTTGAGTCATTAATTTTCTGGTTTAACAGGGTTAGTAGTGATAATAAGTCCAAAAATTTTATTAACACATAAAAAAAACAAAAAAAGGGAAATTAAATGGGTTTTCCCATAGTGTAAAATAGTTTTTTTTATATGAAAATTTTCTAGATTTTTAAAAAATAGCTCAGATAATGGTTCTAATTTTATTTTTCATTTTATAAAATAAAACCCTTTTTCTTAATTCTTATTCCATAGCACAAATCTAATATCCTTTTTTTAGACTGCATTTTTTTAAAAAAAAATTATGATCATATTATTTTTTCAAAGTGTTAAATATTCTTCAAATTTTAATTCGTTTATACCATATATATATATTAATGAAGTTTATACGTAGTCATTTATGGTTAAAAATATTTTAACTTCGGCTTTTTTCTGTTTTGAAGTATCCTTGCTCTGAAATATTAATCCAAATTATATTTATTTAGTTCAGATTATGAAAATATATCCAAATTTAAATATTTAAAAATTTTCTTAGCTTAAACTTTTTGTATTAAATGTTTTTACTCTAGCCGATCAATATTTTTGGGATAAAATTTTGAATTTATCAAAAAAAAATTCAAAAATAGCGTGAAATTTTCACAAATGATGTTTTTTATGAAATTTTTTATCAGTTTTTTTGCTGTTTTATAAATTATAAAAAAAGTTTTATGATTAGGGTATCATTTTTATCTTAATACCTATATAATTAATTGTCGATATTTAAATGTTTATTCCACTTAAAACATTATCAAATTATACTATTATACTATTTTTTTAATAATCAAACAATTTTTATTGGAAAGATATATTTTTTTCATATAAAAATTATTAGAAATTCCATTTAATTATCTTTTAAAAATGGTTTTATTGTGAATAAATAGTAACTTTAAATGTAATATATAATTTTAATGCTAGTTTTCTTTATCAAAAAAATTTTTTGGACTCTATTCCATCACTTTTTTATAAACAGAATTTTCCCATTATTATAAGCGCTTGATTTTTGTTTTTGATGGAGTTATTAAGGCAACTAAGCCTATATTTTTTTTAATTTTTTTTTTCGCCTTATATATTACTCTCATAAAATTCAGATTATTAATTATAGTCTATTCTATTCCAAAAATAAGTATACTGTAACAAAAAAATAAATGCTCTTATCATTATATCTATAAAAGGATAAACACAAAAATAACGGAAATTAAAATTATTTAAATTAATTTAACGTATATGTATAGGTAATTGATGCTATTTCTTTTTTTTTTGTTTCTTTTTTCGTTTGTTTTATTTAAGTGATTCGTATCCTATTTTTCTAAATTATTATTGGGAAAGATATACCATTAATATCCACTGTAAATTATAACCAACACATATTATTTAATATTTTTTTATAAAACATTAAATTAATTCATTTTATTATTTGATTCTGAATGATTGGTTTAGTATTACATACCAATAATAAACCATTTTTTATTCACAAAGTTAAATTATTAGAAAAACTAGAATACATTATTTAATATTAAATTATTTTTTAATCATTCGATATTATTTTTTTAAAGCGTAATATTCCAAATTTAATTACTTCTACTCCCTCTATTTTATCATTTTTTGGAATAAAATAAGTATCGTATCGTTTGAAAATGCTCATCTTGTTTTTTATTTAGCAATTTTTTCAAATATTTAAATTTAAGTAATTTTAATAGCTAAAAATTATCGATAGTAAAATTCTAATTATGAAAAAAAAATTGTTGTTTTTCTTTAATTATTTTAAATAAAAATTATCCTTTTACTTCTTATAGGTTAAATTATTTAATAATTTACCCAAAAAATATGGTTTATAGCTAACTAAAATCAAATTCACCAAAAATTAAATCGAAACTTTATAATTATCTCAAATCTAGAAAAAGATAATCCTCTTTACTATATCAAAAAAATCTAAAGTTTCAATTAATATTTGTATTAATATATGCCTAGAAAAAAAAAAGAGGTATATTCCGAACTTCTATAGGTTTTGTTTTTTTTAATAAAAATGATCGTTACCACAGTATATATATAACGGCTTTTTAGCGGGATTATTTATCTAAATAGCTTTTTATATAGGATTCTATTATAATTTTTAACTCATTTTGTGTTTTTCTGACTTTTTACATTTTTAAACCATTTTATTTTTCTGGTAAAGATTATTTGCAATTTTTTAGGTTAGCTAATAAAAACCAAAAAAAAATAGCTTATATATAAATACTTAGATACTTCGACAAAAAATTGATAAAAAACACAATTAATATATAAAAAATTTCACAATTATTTACAAAAAATTCTTTATTTATTAATATACATTTTTTTTTTGTTTTTTCATGGTATTAAATAAGAATAAATCGGTTCTTAATTAAAATTTGAAAACTCAAGTCCTTTATTAGGTCCAGTAAAAATGTAAAATGAATATTTTTTAATGATGGATCGCGAAATAATCAAAATTTCTAGAAATTAATAAAAAAAATTTTTTTTTGTGTGTTTAAAATATGAATTGATTATTATTATTTTAAACGATTATGGTTTTGTATTCATATGCTTAAATTTGTAAAATTATCATTAATTTTTTCATTCAAATAATTTTATCCGTTTTTTGATGGAGATTATATCGATTTAATATTTATATTGGTTTTTTAAATTCACCAATAGTACTGGTACTTGTTATTTTTATAATTTCTTTCTGTTATATAATTTCTTTCTAGAATTTTACAACCAATTTTAATCGCTGTATTCTCTTTTTTTAATACTTTTTATACCAAGATGGTGATTTCTTTATATATTATCTTATTGGAATCCATATTATGTTTTACTTTTTCCTCAATTTCCAAATATTTCATCTATCTTTATTTACAAAGAATTTTTTTATTTGAAATATCAGAAATATGTTTTTTTAGCTGAAATTCCATCACAAACAATTAAAGCATATTTTTGTTTTATTTTAGGGGCTCTTTCAATTTTTTTTCCATTCTTATAAATCAACTAATTTTCTTAGACTGGAAAAAAAACTCGGGTTATTTTTTTAATAAAATGATTCCATGTGATTCCGAAGTTTTTTTATCGTATAAAATTTTACAATTTAGCTTTTAGAGCCCATTATTTCCTCAGAATTTATAATTTTAAATTTAAGCATTTTTAGTATATTTATTCGAATTCATTAAATTCTATTTAGTGATTTTAAATCGCTTGTATAATTTCTTTTTTAATTATTAGCCTACTTTAGAACTCATCTTTGCTTAATTTTTTTAAAGCATAATTTTTCATTCATTTAGATTTAAAATTTATTTATTAGAATGAAATATATAAGCTTGTATATTAAATTTATTATATATTACTAATTTATTGATTTATTTCCAGAAATTTTTGATTTTTACTTTTTTTTTCCTTCAAATTTTAGTTAGTTTAAATTTATCTAATAATTTCTAGAATTAGGATTTTAAATTTTCTGTAGAAAACTAATTATCAAAATAAAGAAGGATATTTTTTCGAGTTTATAAATAATTTTCCGAAACTCCCCAATTTTAATTAAGAAAAATTTACATTAAAAATTTTGCTACTTTTAAATTACATAAAATTTAATTATTTTTTATTTGATCTGTTTATTTTGAAAAATTAAATTGATTTATAAATAAATCAGGATAACTAATAGCCTCTTTCGTATTTTTCCTCTCCTAAAAGCCTTGGAACCATATGTTTAAAGCAATTAGTAAGGGATATCACAGTTTTTATGCTATTTTTTTGAATTTTAATTTTGAATTTTTTTAGAGAAAATTGATATCTTTTATATATATTCTTAATAATTTCCATTTTAATTAAAATGATTGAAGACCGAAATTTTCAATTATTATTTCTATAAAAAAGAGGTTTATTTGAATTTTTATCACTAATTTTTATAATGATAGCAGCCAATATAAGCTGGATTTGGAAGTAACAGAGGTGTGTAATCTTATTATCAATTAAATTTTTATTTAATATTATCTTTCTGAAATTATTTAAACGAGTAATTTGATAGATGAATGCAAAAAATCATATCTCTTTCCTTATAAGATAATTCGTTTAGTATAAAACATATTCGGACTTGGAATTGTTATAAAAAAAAATGCAATGAATACAGATGTAAAATTACTGTTTTTTAATCTGAAAGGTCTCATTTTTTAATTATATTCCATCTTTAATCTTCAAAAAAATTTTTTTGAACACTTGGGTTTGATCTATAGCATCAATTATATTTTTCTTAATCTTTTTTAAAAATTC
This sequence comes from Smittium mucronatum, assembly GCA_001953115.1. Taxonomy (NCBI): domain Eukaryota; kingdom Fungi; phylum Kickxellomycota; class Harpellomycetes; order Harpellales; family Legeriomycetaceae; genus Smittium; species Smittium mucronatum. Next base: position 11,693 of record LSSL01003303.1, on the reverse strand, counting down.
TAAAGTTTTTTATGATATTTTTAGCTTTTATATCCCAAATTTAATTTAATTAAATTATGCAAATTTATGATCTCGATTTAATTATTTTATGATAGGCTCCCTGAATGAGTTTTAGATTTCATTTTAAGGAAATGCTGTTTTTCCTCAAAATTTATAGTTTTCTAAACTATTCTTTCTAGCTTCATTTCTTCCTTTCTATTTATCATGACTTCAAGATGTTCAGGTAGCAAGACTAATCATTTATTTTGGGGTTTTTACGCAAAAAAAAAATAAATAAATATGGTTTTCATTAAAAAAATCTAAATTCTTTCCCTTCCCTATTCATTTGAAAAAAAAATGAAACAAATAAATTTTTCAAAAAATAAATTAAATATACCTTTAATTAATAGCTATTAAGAATTTTTCGAAAAATCCTGGATTTACTAAATCAAAAATTAAAGACTTTTTGCCTATAGAATTCACTCATATTTAAAAGTGTTCAATTAATATTAAAACCCATCTAAAATCTAGTTACATTTCTAAAAAAATTAACAAATTTGATGTTTTTTTCTGTAAATTAATGGTTTTATTTATTGTTTGATATCTTTAAAAAACGCTATTAAATTTATATCATTATTTGTATAAATAAAAAACTAAAAAATTATGCCCTTTAGTATTATTTCATTGAAGATTTTTTTTAGGAAAATAATTTAAACCCGTTATAAAAATTAGCTTTAGTCTTTGAAATATTTAATAAGTTATAAATTTTTGATTATTAGTAGTATTTTGTCTATAAATTTTACGTTTATATAACAAATTTTCACATTAAATTAATTTTCTCCCCTAAAAATTTTAAACTGGGACTACTCGCAGAGAATTTTTTATTATTTAAAATAATTCTTTAAAGGGTTATTTTTATTTTATTTACCTCATTTATTATAATTAAAATATATTATATCAAATATATATATATATATATATATTGTTTACGAGGTTTTTTTTTAATAAATAAAAACTTTTTTCAGGAATTAAATTTAATTTACTCAATAGAAAATCTTTTCATCTTATTATATAATTTATTTTTTATTAATTTTTAAATCCAATTATACCAATTTACGCAAATAATGATTAACATAAATTTATTAATAGTTTTATAGAAGATTATAAGGTGTTTTTTACTGGATTTTTAAGCCAAATACTGGAATTAATAGAGTTCTATAAGTGCCATTTCTCTTTCATGGCAAAATTTTTGGATGTATTTGTTCTTATATTATTACAAATAAAAAATAATTATATAGTTTTTTTATTTTTTCTTATAATTTCAGATTTTTTTTATTTTGAAATTAATTTATTTTTGTTTAAATATACTAAAAAATTATTTATTTTTTCTTTTTTTTTGAACGCTACAGAAAAATTACTTACATTTTTATCCACAATTCATTTTTTTAATAAGTTTTAGTCCCATCCAATATTATTTCCAGATTATTCTGTATTTTTTACGTCTTTATGGTCATGGATATAATTTTTAAATGCTCTATAATACTTAATTATTATCATTTAATTTTTATCCCGTTTAAATTCTTTTTATAAAAATAGATAGAAAATAATCAAATATATTTATAATTGAAGAAAACATAAATTTTTTTTTTTTTTAGAAATCAGAAGATAGTTGTATTTTGTGTTCTTTTTTTTGAATTGATATTTTTTTGTGATCATACTTTCAGATTATATAATAAAATTACATATAAAAATTATACGTAAAAATAAGACGCCTCAAAAGCATTTATAATAATTTTTTCCGTATAATGATTTTATATCTTGTTTGATTCTATTTTGGATTATTTTCTCCATTTTTAAAAAAATGTTTTGCGTGTACTTTAAATTTGGATCTACTTTTTTTTCAGTGTTCTATCTATTTAATGAATATATTGCATAAAATTCATAATATTTCTCAAATAAAATTGCGAAAATTATTATGTTTTCATAATTTTTTAGCCAAATAAATCGACTTTTTTACATAAAGTAAAGCTTTCAAATCCCAGAACAAAAAATCATACAATCTAAATCCAAAATTTCATATAGTTAGCCCATAACTTGTGTAAAATATAGATGAATTTTTATGAATATTCAAAGAAAATAAATTTTTAATTTAATTCGGAAAATCATCGATTCTTGTGTTTTTTTCAATAAAGAATGCTATTTTTTTTTAAAATCTAACACAAAATTTATCTTTTTTTAATCTATATCATTATTGAGTTTTTCCAAAACAAGACATAAGTTGCAATATAATTATTTTAAAAAATAAACCATAGTGCTAAAATATTTTAAGTATAAATTATATTATATATTTAGTGTTTTGAAAATATTAAAACTGGATTTTTAGTTCAATTTTTTAATTTGAAATATTTTTAAACCAATTTTGTTAGTATTGGATATTTAGATCTCAAACCCGTTTCAATGAAAAATTATTACATTTTTTTTTCTAATTTTTTTCAAATTAGATTTTAAATATGTAATATGGATTTATATAGAATTTTTAAAATAGAGATTTTTTCACTTATAAAAATAGAAATTTATTATTAAATTATTCACGCTCAATTCTCAAAGATAGTCTTCAATAAAAAGACACGCTTTTACAAATTTTGATAATTAATATATCAAATATTTAACTTTTTGTTTAATGCCCATCATTTTTAGCAGTATAATGAGTCATTGGTCTTAATATTATTATTGACTGGATTTTTTTTTTTAACTTTTGGTTTTCATTTAATTTTTTGATTTAGCAGTGGGTAAGAAAATCATAACATTTCGTATCCGATTTCATTAAAAATAAGTTAAAAAATATTTTTTTATATTTTAGCATCTTTGGATATTTACATAAGCTAATTTAATTTTTTTATTAGTCAATTTTCTGTAAATTAAACTTAAAATATTTAAAGCTTATATTTTCCGGTTATTCCATCCTTAAAACCCCATATTAGACTGGGATATAGGGTTCTTTAGCAAAATGACGCTATAATATCCCTAAAAGCAATAATTTCTCTAATTAGATACAGTCTATTTATTTTTGATTGATTTTTATTTTATTTGTGATATTTAGTATTGTGCATTTCTTCAAATCTCCATTTTTCTATAAATAATAAATTCTTCATAATTGTTACAATTAATAATATTTGATTAATTCTATTTTTTACTTTATTTTTTTTCAAATTAATAACAAAATTTTTGCTTTATTTGAAACAAGGAATACATCTTTCCGAAAATTCATTTCGAGAATAAATATAAAACGCTATTTTATTTTTTTATAATATATTTTTAATGGAAGATAGTTTTTAGTATTTTTCTTGATTAAAAAAAAAAATCGAAATTCAAATAAAAAATAAAAATGCTTTTAAAATAAGAGAATAAAAGCTGGTTAAATATTGAGAAATAGCAATAAGATACCATTTAGGAAAAAAATATAAGAATAAATGACATTTATACTATTAAATTTATTAAAATATTGCCCGAAAATAATTTACAATTCGGACCTAATTTGCTCTAGAAAAGAGCTAGGGCCACCCCAATTTTGATTTAACATTTTTATATATCATATTTATATTTAATACGGCAGTTTCAATTCTGTGTTAAACTATCTTTAATGGGGTTTATTGAATTTCGGTTCATTTTATTATCATAAAATTGACGATTTAATTATTGTTTTAATCCTTATTATCCTTCCACTAAATAAAAATATATCTTTTTGAAAAATAGATTTATTGAATAATTGAACCCGGAGTATTATTTTTAAATACAATAATGCTAGATGTTTAAGGAATAATAATTTTTTTGAGCGATTAATTTTACTATCTAGAGTAATTGGGGTTCTCAGCATAATAAAAAAAACTTCACTCCTTTAAAAATAATATATGCATAAATGTGTAAAGGAAATATCTGTTTTGTTATAGCATTGCTATATGATCTATTATTTATTATTTGTAAGATTAATGCCTTTAAAAAAATTCTTTTATTTTATTGTTAAAATCTGATCAATGTTATGAAAAAGTGATAGTTTGAAGACACATTTTTACTAGAATTAAATTTTTCCATTTTAAATTGTTAAAATTTATCTATTTTATACAGTAAATAAATAAATCAAACCTTGCAGTATCAGTGATATATGTAAATTTAAATATTATATATACCCAAATGTTACATTAAATATGAATATTTTCATGAAAGTGTAATTATGCGCCCGTAATATCAGGTAATTTTTTCTGGAGTTATTAATTTAAAAATTAAAGCCAATATGAGAATTTTTTTTATTCAATAAATTATTAGCGACGATAAATTAAGTTGTGATTGAATCCTATTGAAAGTATTATTCGAATTGAGAAGCATAGTGGATGGGGATAAATTACACATAGACCTTAATAAAATTTTAAATAAGAAAGCGAAATAACCAAAAAAAAAAAAAGAACCCCATACATTATGTGCATGAGTAACTAATTGTGGTTTTTTCATGAAATTAAATTTATTTTTAGTGCTACATTGCAATTTTTCAAAAAAAGTTGGATGAACTTCAAATATGGTAAATTAAAACATCAACATCAAATTATGGCATTTTTTTATTTTCTAGATCTAATATTGAACAACTAAATATTTTTTTGTTTATATTTTGTCCAATGGACAAAAAAATAAAATTTGTTATTTTTTTTGTCCTATAAGCCATTTTATTGCCACTTCTCATTAATAAACTAGATTTTATTCTTTTAATTGAAGCAAATTTTATTCATTTTATTAATTACGTAATATCTAATAATAAAATTGTTTTATTCGGAAGTTTTTCATAAAGTTTCTTAAATTTTAATAATGTTTTTTTTCAATCTTTTCAAGTTATATCTACATCTTTTAAGTCTGAACCCTTGGTTTTCAGCGAAACGTCCCATAAATTAAAATTAAAACTCTTATGCTATATCATTACACCATCTAAGTGAAAATGTGATTTAGTTTTGAATATAAATTTATTTAATTTGGAGAATTTTTTTTTCTCTTCGAAGATTTATAGGATCTTTTAAAGGATTTAAAAACCGGCTTATAATTTAATTCTTTCAATAATTTCACCAACATTTAAAGTTGAAAAAAAACATCTAATACTTATTTAGCGGAAGTTAAAGTTATTCTTTTTATATTGGATAGTTATTGCAGTTTTTTTATTTATTGACGAGATTATTTTGAGATTATAATTGGTCCTTTGACCAATTTTCATTGGGTGCGAATGTTTTAGAAAGTTTGAAGGGTGTAAGATAGCTAATTTTTCTTTAAAAAATATGGTTTTTACTATTTTATTATTGTTATAATAAATATTCCAGTCTAAAAAAATTATTTTAGGGGGGGTTTTTAAATTTTTTTTAGTATTTACATTTCACTTTTTCACGAATTTATAGTAAATATAAATATGATTATTATATAAACTTAAAAATAGTATCTGAAACCTTATAGAAAAGTTTAGGCATATTTATGTATAGTTTTTTTTTAATTTTTAAATCAATGTATTTCAAATAATTAAAATATTCTTTTTTATTTTATTTTTAAATAAAATTTAAAAATATGGCGTGTTTTTCAAATATCCATATCTATAAAATCGAACTAAACTTATTATACAAACCCAAGCTTAATACATTAAAATTTTAGTAGATTATCAATTCAATTGATTTTTTTGTTAATTTTTAAAGATATTCATCCTTGGTGACATATATTCGTTTATATTTTAACTCTAATCGTAAAATTTTAGGCAAATAAGTTATGATTTCTCGAATTGTATTTATTTTTATTAATACACCTAACATTTATGAATAAAAATATAAATTTCATGAATGATGAAATTTAAATCTTTTTTTATTTTTTTAACTCCTCATATTCTTTAAATAATTAATTTGATTGATCTTTTTATGATATTAAATAGTGTACACGCACGGAAAGTGTCCTTTGTATTAATGGTATTTTGTTAATTATAATTTATCTTAAGCCATATTTACCATCCTTATTAACTCTAAATTTTACCTTTTTGAGGTTTTTTTAATTTCTCAATTATTTTTAAATTTTAAAATCTTATGAAAAGTTTTTTTTAAATTTTTTGATATATTCAAAGTTTGATTTAACTATAAATTATTATAAATTAACTTTTTCTAAAAATAATTTTTTTCCATTTTCGATTTTTAATGTGATTGGAATAATTTTTTAATTGTTTTTTGTTTGTAATCATGCCCATATATCCCAAAAATAATTATTTTGGTTTTTTTAAAAATAAATAGATATTAAAACACCTTTTGATCTTAAATATATGTGATTTGTGCTATTTAGGTTTAATTTAATTTATTAAAGGGAAAAAAATAATTATACTACCCAATTAGTTCGTTTTTGATGATTTTGTTACTATAATCTTCATAATATAAAATATCAAACTACCAACGATCAGATTTTTCTAAAATGAAGACAAAATTTTGATCTCATTTTATTTTTTAAAACTTGTGATGAAAATAAGAGCTAATTCTAAAAATGATAAGATTTCATGATTTGATTTCTAAAAATTTCGAATACTCCCTGAAGTTTAATGCAAAAAATATTAATCGCTAATGAATAATTTGAAATTTTATTTTCTTAACTTCATTTAAATTAAATTTTATTTGCAAATAATCTTCCCAATAATTGTTCTCGAAGAATTGGAGGGGGTGGTGTTATTTTTGTGCTAAAGATTTAAAATGTTTTGTTCTCTAATATATCTTCTATCCAATTAATATATTAATAGAGCTAATATTTTCGGTTTTATAATTGTATTGATAATTATTACGCAATATTTGATAAATTATAAATTTATTTAAAGTGTTAATATATAAAAACGAAAGAATCCGAACCAGGAAATGTTCAAAATTTAAGAAAAGTGTTATTCCGATTATATTTTTTAAAAAAAATCCGAACTTATTGGAAATATTAATTGTGAATTTCATGTAAATAGAATTTAATTGAGCTTACCTATTTTTCGTATGATTTGTGTCGAATAAAAAATGTTCAATTACAATTTAGAAAAAAATCGATATTCTGTTAAATTAAATCATTGAATTTCAAAATTTTGTGAACTAAAACTAAAAATAAAATATTTTTTTGCTTTCATTTTTTTTTTCAGTAAAATAACATTTTTTAAGGCGATTTAGGTATTTTTGTGTTTTTTTTTGCACGACTATTTAGAAAAATACACTTTTATTGTGTTAAAAAATTATAAGGATTATTAAAATAATTTTGGGGAGTGAAAGTATAGGTTTTAATAATATTTTTATGATATTTTTATAAGTTTTTTTTTATAAATTTCTAATTTGTGTTATTTTTTTCCTAATAAAAAAATTTATCAAAAAAAAAGCATTTACATACCTTAATTTTGTTATTAATATTTTTTTTTAAAAAATTTCCTACTTAATCAGATAAGTTTCAATTTATCCAAATAAATATATTTTCATCAAATCTACTAATTTTTTTTTATATTGGAGCGGCTTTATATAGAAAATTGCTATTTAATTAGATTACTGAACGAGTAAATAAAAAATTCGGCTTTGATATCATAAGTACTTTTATTAAAGCTTTATCTTAAAGTTTTGAGAAAATTAATTGATATTAAAATAATTCTATAAGAATAGTTTTTAACGGGATTGTTGGCATAAATTAAACAAACCCGATTATTTGTGTTAAAATGTTTTTTGGGTGTTTAAATAGAAAAAAATATCTTATTAATATATTTTTAAAAAATTGAGTACACTATATAGAACTAATAGAAAGAGTATTTAGTTTTTCTATCCTATATCCAGTTCCCTAAGAATAAGATTATGGATTAGATTGATTTAATGTTTTTTATATTTAAATAGTAATTTTCTTAGAAAATCTCGAAAGAAAATTAAATATAAGCCGATAATAAACCTTTTGATAATTAATAAATGATATCCATAGTACACATATTATAACGTTTTCTTGCTTAAATTAATAAGCGAATTTTATAAGGGGATCAAGCGAAAATATTTAAATTTGAAACTTAATGCAAATATGACCTAAATAAATAAACATAATCATGAGTTAGCTAATTAAAACAGCTTATTATATAATTTCAGGTTTTTAAAGCAAATTATCCAAAATATTTTGAGTTGGAGCCGATTTTTTTTCTGATTTGGTGCATTTTATAAATCAAAAAATGTTGATCTCAGCTGCTGTTAAATATATAAGCTCCATTTCCCAACCAAAAAATGCTAAAAAAGGCTAAAAAGGCTCGTTTACAAAGACAACCCCCAAATAATTAACCTTTTTTCATTATATTATTAAATTTTAATAATCCCTTAAATCAAATAATAGGGATTAAAGCTTAAAAAAAGGGGTAAGGAAATAGAAAAAAATATTTTCTGAATAACGAATGAAATCAAGAGCAAAATCAAATTGATTAGAATTTATTTAAATAAAATTTAACATTATATGTAAGCGTATTTCTAAATATTTTAATGCGGTTTATATAAAATACTTTTTTAAAAAAAATCCACAATAGCATCAAATATTCAGGATATTTGTAGTCAGTTTCGAGACTAAGTATCAGCGGCTAGATACTGATTGTTTTTTTAAAAAATCGATCTTTGCTAAATTCCGCATTCAAAATAACAAAATAAACTGCCGTAATAAAGGAATAAAAAAAAATAGCAAGTCAATTCATACATTTTCATAAAACTTTTGTCCTCATTTATGTTGAATTTTATTAGTATTTAGATTTACTTTATTATGAATTTCGGGTATGAAAAATTCACTAGTAGTGAAATATTAATTGAAACTATATATATTTTACCAGAAATTCAAATATTTTTAAACAAGGTTCCAGCTCAAAAATATTTGATTAAGCTAAACTTGAATATCAATTCTCGATTCAAGTATTCATAAAGTACAAAAAAGGGAATATAAGCTAAATTTTTTATGATAATTGTAACTATTCTTTCAATTTTTATTTACCAAAGTATTGCATGTTTCATTTAAAAAATAACTAAGCACATAAATTATATCGGATTGGTTCAAATATTAGCTCTAAAACTGTTGGGGAGAATTTCTAACTCAATTTTTGGATATTTTAAAAGAGATAAACCCTTGTATGTAAAAAGATGTATTCTTCGAAATTTCAGATATACAATTTTATATTTAATAGATCATCATGGGTTTGGGTATTCAAGATACAGCTCGCTATATGAAAGACTAGAAAAAATCAGTAAAATCAAAAATTTACTTGTAAAAATCTCAGAACTCAAGTCAGATAAAAAATATGAATTTTTTAAAATATGTCAAATATTTTAAAGATTTTCTATATAACTTTGTCAATGTGTTGTATATACAAAGTATTCTATTCTTTTAATTTAACTAGATGCGTGTCACCTAAAATTTAGATACCATAGTGCAGTACTAATGGCGTCCTATATATTTTATGCTGGTAATTTAATAATGGTTTCTTTTGGAATATATATTTCTGAAGATACAGAGGCGTGGATCAATTTTCTCAAAAAATTCAAAAAAATCCACGTATTTTTTTTTTTTTGAAGATAAAAATCTAGTATTTATTAGTGACTGAATTAAGGCGTTGAAAATTTTGTTTAGAATGGGTTTCCATTTGCAAAAAACTCCTGGTGCTTAGTGCATATATACAGAAATATCTCGGGTAAATTTAAAAAGAAAACATCAAAAGAGCTCTGGGTTTCTGCAAAGGATCTCGAAAAAACTTTCTTTCCGTATTAAATATATTTCATAAAACCAATAGGCCAACGCATATTTGATTATCTGAAAAGTATGGGATATGAAAGTTGGGCCTCATTTTATTTCTCTGTGACTAAATTCGGTATATTATCTTTTAATTCTGCAGAATCTATGAATATATGAATAGAGAAAGAAATATAAATGTAACATTTTGAAATATTGAATAGTCTTACTTTAAGTATTGGTGCAGAAATTTTTAAAAATCTATAAAAGAATCTTCAAACTTGGTTCTAATGAATCAAAAAAATCAAGATATGTTTTACAAAAAGAAACATGATCTCGGAATCGATGAAAGAGTGAGGCGATTTTACGAATGAGATTTTTGGGATATAGGGGGTAAATTTGTTGACTATGATTGTTTATTTATCCAAAAAATAGCTATATCTGTGGGTATATAAACGAAAAAAAGATACCACGCACAACTTTTTTAAAGCGGTATAATTTTTAAAATATGACTACGGATCTTATATTTTACATTTTACAAAAAATCTGAAATATTAGAAGCATATAAAATTTATTTCGACCCAATTGATATAGAGAAAATAATCTCCGATAAAACCAAATTTACTTCTATTGTAAAAATCCATCAGGGTAGGCCAAAAAAGATGATTTTTGAGGTTTGGAGAGGTAGTCCATGAATCAAAAATTAAGAGTAGTAATTTTTACAATTCAGGCCATAATATGAGAACTTTAAAAAAATTCACACCTATTATAAAATAATACCAATAGCAATAAGCACTATCATTTTTTTAAAATTTAAACTTCATTTCATTTTAATATATTTAGCATATTGGAACTAATTGATTTCAACTAAAAAAGTAAAATTTTAATTATTCTAAGAAGATAGTTCAAAAAACGGGGATAAAATTTATATAAACAAAATAAAAACGTAATAAAATATTTTTTATTGAGTTTTGATATCCATTCACAACATAAAAAGTTTGTAATAACAATAATTAACATCTTAAACATAAAATTCGGTGTTTTTTTAAGTTATAAGTCGGTAATCTACTTCGATTACGATTATGTATAACGGAATATTGTGAAATATCTATGTCAATAATGGATGAATAAAAATATCTATATTATCGATATTTTGCAACTAATATTTCGGAAAATGTATAAAAAATATAGCGTACTTTGTTAAATATATTTACTTTTAACAATTAATATTCTGGAACCACAAAAAATTAAACCTAAATATTAATAAAATTCACATAAATGAGGACAAAAGTTTTATGAAAATGTATGAATTGACTTGCTATTTTTTTTTTATTCCTTTATTACGGCAGTTTATTTTGTTATTTTGAATGCGGAATTTAGCAAAGATCGATTTTTTAAAAAAACAATCAGTATCTAGCCGCTGATACTTAGTCTCGAAACTGACTACAAATATCCTGAATATTTGATGCTATTGTGGATTTTTTTTAAAAAAGTATTTTATATAAACCGCATTAAAATATTTAGAAATACGCTTACATATAATGTTAAATTTTATTTAAATAAATTCTAATCAATTTGATTTTGCTCTTGATTTCATTCGTTATTCAGAAAATATTTTTTTCTATTTCCTTACCCCTTTTTTTAAGCTTTAATCCCTATTATTTGATTTAAGGGATTATTAAAATTTAATAATATAATGAAAAAAGGTTAATTATTTGGGGGTTGTCTTTGTAAACGAGCCTTTTTAGCCTTTTTTAGCATTTTTTGGTTGGGAAATGGAGCTTATATATTTAACAGCAGCTGAGATCAACATTTTTTGATTTATAAAATGCACCAAATCAGAAAAAAAATCGGCTCCAACTCAAAATATTTTGGATAATTTGCTTTAAAAACCTGAAATTATATAATAAGCTGTTTTAATTAGCTAACTCATGATTATGTTTATTTATTTAGGTCATATTTGCATTAAGTTT
>LSSL01003300.1:0-11096 GCA_001953115.1 Smittium mucronatum | reverse complement strand
TTTTTCAAATTCTAATGCTAAACCGACTTTACACAACTTTTTGATATAATTTTTAACATATAGAGAGTTTTAATTAAACCACTTTTTATGAAAAGATTGTGAGAATATATCCCCAGTCAGAAATTTTTATTAAAACCAACAAATTTACCAACCATCACTCTTTCTAAGATAAATAGAACATAAAAAATCATCAATTATTGAAGTAAAACGCTGATGTGTCCCATTTATTAGATTTTATAGGACCAAAATAATGAAAATTATAATAAAAATCCACAGAATAACATATCAGACCTCTCATAAAACAAAAATATCGAAGTTTTAGGTATACATTACCAAATTTAAGTTATTTTAACAGATTTTAAGATTTATATTAAAGAATTGAAATTAGAATGGGCTATTTTAAATTAACTTTAAAATACATTTCCCGTATGAAAAAGTCATTTTAAACACTTTTGGGTTTTATTCAAAGTTATCTTATTTTTTATCGGAATAGCTAAAGTTAAATTATTTTTCTTGAAATCGCAATTTGATGAGCAAAACAACCACGTTGAAATTGAAAAAATATGAATTGGATGTAATTGATAAACTTTATGGATAATACCTCTTGATAGCTTGAAAAACATGTGGCATTATTATAAATTGCCTTAAAAAGAAAATTATATTACCGCTAAAAAAAGATAAGAGGATACAAGAAAATACATTAAGCAGGAAAAAAAAAGACAAAAAACTAAATTGTAAAGAGCCACAGCCTAAACCCTCTTATTAGAATAAGTTTGGTCAATTCTCTTTTCAACAGCAGAAACTGGAAATTTAAGGTAATTCCTGTTAACTTTATTTTCATCGAGGAAAGCGGAGTATTTTGGAACCAAACTATCGACAGCATCCTGAATGAGATAACCACGCAAATCGGGGTCGTACACAACAAAATTGCTCAAATCATTGCAAATTTTTTCAAAGCTATTGTTGAAAAGTTCGATCTTTTCATTTGAATTTATATTTGAGGACATAAATGTAGACAAACATGATTGCCATATAGCTTGCAGGGCTTTTCGATTTCTTAAAGTTAGATTCTCATATTTAGTAACAACATTCTCTGGAAGAAGAGACGAAATGACGGTCGAGTATTTTATTGCATTAGAGATATAGTGGTAATTGTTGGCCTGGAAAGCAAACATAGACCCGGGCTGATTGTATTGTTTAGAAACTACCTCAATCATCTGAGATATTGCTGAAATGTAATCCTCTAGAATTTTCATATTTTAAAGAAATTTTTATTATTTTTTTGGAATATTCATTAATTAATGAAAGACTTACCAATATAATGACTTAGAATTTGTAAGCCACTAGGCTTTCTTTGACCAGAAAGATTTGAAGAATCAGATCTTTCATTCCAATGGCCATCGCCTAAAGAGTACATTATTTCCTCGACTTTCCCTTTACACTCCGCGATATTTTTAATCAATTCAAATGCCTAAATTTTAGTAGGAAAAAATTAGCAAAAATAAATAAAATAATAGTGATTTTAAAGATGAAAAAATCAGCTGTTATGAAAAATATATATGTGTAAATTGAATACCATAACAGTGGGGCCATAAATTCCACCAGATTTAGAGACATGGGGTTTGTTTGTAGTGCTCTAGTTAAAGAAATATATAATAAAATACAATAAAAAAGGAATAAGTAAAGAGTGGAGGTTTATAGTTTATTGATACCTTAAGAGTTTGGATGAGGCCAGTGAATGTTTTGTAGAGTGGTGTGCTTATAGAGTTGATCAAAACTTTCATTTCATTTTTTCCAGCAGCTTCAAGGTTTAAAAGCTTATCAAGGCTGTTGTAGGTATCTTTTATAACAGAACGGAACTCAATAGATCCGGTGATATTGGAATAGATGGAGTCTGTCAAGTGCTCACAAACACGTTGGGCAGATCTTATATAGCTATTATACACCTTTTCAGCCAACTCATTAAATGATTCCCTAGAAATTGTATCAGGCATGGTTTTATCAATTAGTTGGCGTTCGCAGACTAGTAGCTTGATAAAATTTTCACTGTAAATTCTAAAAATGGAAGAACCAGTTGAAATAGGTTGACTTTGAGGAGATGATTTCATGATTAAAAAATTAGAAGCAGGGTTAGGGTTGGAAGTAATATTAGATTTATTAGATGGATTGTCGTTATTGGATATGTTGAAAGAATCCATGCTGCTATTGACTAAATCAGATAAACTTTCGATTACTATGGAGCTCCGTATTGAGGCTAAACATTCACCCAGTCTCTTGAGATATGAGATTTCAAAACCGTATCTGTCAAATTTTATGTATAAATTTCTTATTTGATAAAATTCATGCTCGTTGATGGTTGGTACTTCGGAGGCTTTGTATGAAAAATTGATAAAAGGCGAAAAGGGTTATTAAAATTTCTGGAAAATGGTGAAGTAAGAGGAATTATAATGGAAATTTTACCGAGACTATATGAGGTTGGATCGACTTTCTTGCTTCCTTTTTTGGCTTTGCTGGAAAGATACTTTTCAACATTTCTGTGGCCAACAGCAATTAACTTTTCCTAAATAAAGAGGAAAACAGTGTTTTAAACGGATTTGCAAGTAAACTTTGTAGAAAGAAGTTAAGGAAAGAGGAATTGTACGGTTTCTTTTTGGCTTTGAGAAGCGGAGAGAAGTTTTATTTTCGACAAAGCACTCTCTGCTTCATGTAAATGTTTGATGGAGCTTAGGTATAAGTCTATATCATCTCCTTGTATTCTAGGGTTGAAATGGTAATAATAAATATTTAAATAAAACGTAAAGCAATGCGCATTAAGATAAATACCCAGAAATTATAATAGCGGAATCGTGGCCAGAAGCCTCATAGAATTTAAGAATGTTGTCCAAAGAATTCACAGTCTCCCCAACATCTAAAAATTAAGGATTCATTTTTGAAAGCATGATCAGAAAAGATGTGGAAGTTTCAAAAGAACGATGATATAAATTTTTATATATGAAAGGGCTAAAAAAATTAAAAATGATAGGAGAAGTAACTTACTGACATATAAACGAGCAACCTTTTCAGTAGATTTGTATATCGGAGCAGATATTTTAGCCAAATTCTTGAGCCTTAGATCAAAAACTTTTAAAACTCGAGCCTAAATAGGAAAAGTGGGATGAAATATAAAAAAAAGACTATGGAACAAATTTTTAAAATTGAATGTGAAGAGTGAGAGAAGAAATCGATATTAAATGACGACTAACAGTTTGTTCAGAGAGTTCATCCATCTCATTGAGACTCTCCCTTAAAAATTCGAGCTCCTCTTTGTCATCTTCGACGTTTTCCAGAGAGTATTTTGGATTCATGGTTAAACAACTGTGGAATCTACAAGCAGTGGACTTCTTGTGCAGGATATTGTTTTAATTTGAGATTTTTTCGCTTGATGGATGCACAGGATTGTTGCAGACATTTGTGGTAAATTCTAGCTATCATTATTTTGGCTAGTTAGAGTGTGCTATTTTTGATGTATGCTGAACAGCAAATCAAATTAAAGATCCGCAAAGAAATTGTAGCAAATCAATAATTAATACGGTATATCTGTTGGCCGAAATCCATTGTTGTTTTGATTTGCTGCAAATAAAAGCTTGGTGAGGTTCAAATAATTTATCGAGTAGATGAACACAATTCTGGTAAATAAAGAGTTGATTTTTCCGAGGCCTAAAAAACAAATATTTGTACAGAGTTTGCTCTGGCCTATAAAACGTTTCCAATAGCATAGTCTTACAAGTATGAGCTCATAATTTAATGATATACTTTTTCAACGGAATGTTGTGCTCTTGAGGGAAAAATCTACTCTGAAATTTTGCAATAACAAACAGCGAAAAAGATTTTTGAAAAGGTGAATAAATACGCCTATCTGGATTACTTCTTTCATAATCTGGCAATATCAAGAGAAATATAGAGCTCCATCACAGCACTTGAATCAGAGTGTGATGCAGCCTATAAAATGTGCTACCTGCTTAATCTTTTCTGTGCTCAAAAATATATTAAATTCCTAGTCGTAAAACGTAGCGCTTTTTATTTTACAAAATGCATAACTAAACCAATTATCAAAACCAAATTCGATTAAATATTATGTTGACCTAAAAATGAATACCACTTTTGTATCGCCAGCCCTAACTAGACGAATTCGGTATTTTGGCCATTGGTCAAAAGTGTGGGTTTTGAGCAACCAATAAAAAAGATATATAATTTCTGTTAAAAGTGATCGAGCTCGAAGAGCAAAGATTAATTCATATTAAAATAGAAGATGAGGCATATTAAGTCCCACCCATCCAGCCCCATTTACCTTTGCCGAAATATGATAAGGATATCACAAACACGCACCTGTCACTATCTTCGTTAGAAAATTTGGTTCGCTTTGTTTACCAGTTTTTATTTGGTTGTATTTTCGTTTGTATCATCAATAAGATGATAGCACCCAATATGCCACTCCTCGTATAACATGAATTAATCTTCGCACTTCGAGCTCGATCAATTCTAGCATTGTTCTATACATGGTTGCCTAATTATGTATATGGGAGGCTCTATCGTTTTGAACTCAAAGAGAATCCAGAAGCCAAATAATTCAAATTATATACAGTCATTGAGTGTTTCTAGTATGCGATCAAATTAAAGCAGCAAATCACTAGCAAGCTGAGTCTAAAAATGAACTGGCCATGAAAGGGACATGAACGAATACAGATAAACTATTTTTTTTATAAAAGTTTGAATTCTGTTTTGTAAACTTTTTTTAACAAGATGCAATATATTGAGATGCTCAATGAACCTCAAACTTCATAAGAACGAAAAGCTGATAAAAAATACTCAATATAATTCATTCCTGACTAGAGGTATAAAAATGCATCTCCATTTTCTTTCAAAATCAATTTAATTTCAAATCAGTTGTAATTAAACTGGTTTCATAAACCAATTAACCCTTTCAGAGTCCAAATCCACATCTAGCTCCTATTTGGGACGTTATCTACAATAAAATTCCGTGATACAAAAAAAATAAAAAAAGCTCCTATTTGTGTATAGGTCAATTTCAATTGGCACAATTTTTGGCTTATCCAACAGTAAACAGATATAACCAATCTAATGGCATTATTGCATGAAAAATTAAGGCCATTTTTGTACCACCGGTCCTGAAAGGGTTTAGCTGAAAGAAATAGCTAACAAATAGTAATACAACATTTTTTGAGCCCTAAAAAAGTAGATAATTGCGTCAATTGGCTGAAAAAATGATCATCCAATTAAATGACAATATGTAGTTGCTACGGCAGCGACTGCATAAACATGTGATTACTGGAGTGCAAAATAATTTGGGAATTTGATCAACGTGTTATGGAGAAACAAAGTATTGGCTGAAAATGAACCCCTCACACCCACACAGTATCAGGACATTCCATCCAATTTTTACATCCAATTCTCATTTCATCAAATAACTTTTCATCCAATTTACATTTCACCCAATTCCATTTGCTCCAAAATTGATAAGCAAACAGTGTTGGGTTTTATGGTTTAAAAATCGTTAATATTATTTTCCTAAACCAATACTTTATAGAAACTCTACAGTAATAAACTCAAACGCAGTTTTTTTCCCCCTCCAGTCGAAAGTTATAAAATTGGGTAAAAAGCCTATTGGGTGAATGTCAATTGGATGAAATGTAGATTGGGTGAAATGGCACTTGAAGAAATGAGAATTGGGTGAAATAGAATTGAATTAAATGTCGCGTAGCCCGCTCGCACAGCCGGTGACTAAATTACTAGCCCGGACGACTAATGAGTGAGATCTAATTAGAACCCAGATTCCTAGTTGCAAATCCACATGGAAATCTCATAGCAGGATCGGCGCATGTAGTACGCTTAGCAAATGTATGCTATGTAAATGCACATGAAAGAACTAGAGATTGAATGCGCAAAAACACTACAGCCGCATGACGAAATCCAAATCAAGCAAATGAGTGCAAACCCCAGAAGAACAAACCAAAAATGTAGAGGAAAAAAATTACTAAATACACACAAAAAACAGAATAAACAAAAAATAAAAATAAAGGCCATAAATCCTCATAATTTATTACTAAATCGAATACGGGAAAACTATACAACACAGAGGAAGTGGACCTTTAAAAAATGTTCCAACCAACAGAATGATGGAAGAAAAGTGTGAAAAGTGAACAGATAAGGGAATTAGGCGTGTGAGACGATCTTAGACTGGATAGCACCGATGTTGGCCCCAATGAATTCATCTACCAACTTTCCTGCCTTGTAGTACTTAACAGTAGGCATAGCGGTGATACCGACTTGAGTGGCGACTTCGCTGAGAGCATCGACATCAACCTTGATAAACTTGACGTTAGGATATTCCTCAGCGAACTTGGACAGAGCTGGAGAAATGGCCTTGCATGGACCGCACCAGACGGCGTGGAAGTCAACAACAACCAAACCTTCAGAGTTGATGGCATCGTTGAATTCTTGGGTAGATTGGATTTCTGGAATAGACATTGTTAGTTATGAATATAGTGTTCAAGTATCTAATTTACAGGACGAGTAAAATATTCTTTATTATTTTATGAATAGCTACGAGACTTGATAATTTATGAAATTTACTGAACATTCGTGGGTCTTTTATACTGTCGCAAAATTTTGTAATCATACTGAACTTGGCTCTCATCCGTTAAGCTATATGTTCTGGTAGGTTCCATTCTCGGCATGTGGAAATGGCCAATTGGACTTGTAGTTTTACTGCATGAGAAATCGGCCATTCATCAGCAGCACTAAACTGATCTGCCATTATTAATCAGAGCTCTGTGTATTACTAATGCTAATCTGCCCAATCTTCATTATCCAATTTATTATTTCAACTAGATCTTAATCTCAAGTGCTATTGGCAGCTATTAATCACTAAATCCGACCCAAAGTTGCGCAACTATTGTATCATTTCATCACAATAACCAATTCTGTATTATATGAAGTACCATTTCTATTGGCCAATACTTCCAATCTGTTTATGCTCTTGATTGCTAACACTTTTTGCGAGTTATTTACCTAAGCTCGTTCCTCACAAGACTGAGTGCACGAGGATTTATTGCTGTTTTATGCTGCTGCTATAATGTCCAGCCCCGTAAAGGACCATCATATGCCCTCATCTCACACCTTCCATGCTCATCCCGCCCCCCAAATCCTAGACATAGATCCTGCTTTCCCTCACCCTCATAAAAAACAAAAGATTGGTAAGCTTAAAAAATCACGAGAGTGCTAGCATTTTTTATTCTTTTCACTTTTCTTCTTCTCATTAGAAAGTCCAGTAATCAGCCCGAAAAACTTCGATATTAGTACTGAAAATGCCGTTCTCGGCCTTCTCGAGGATCTAGATTCTTGCAATGAAATCAAAGCTTCTGTATTGCTTGCAGAAGAGCTTCTATCTCCTAGCGATGATATTATAAATCCACAGGATCTAAATTCTCAGGATCTCAATTCCGAATTTCTAATTGTTTCTGAACCCGATATTCCGAGCCAAAATCATTCCTTGGATTTCCAAAATGATCCTATGCCCCTTATAAACAAATTCGAACAGTTTAAACGTAATTTCAACCCTCTCTTCACTTCATTCACTTTCACATATTCTATTTTTGCGATCTAGCCAATCTAAGGATCGTCACTTCTGAAAGTGAAAAAAACACTATTCAACAAGATGCCAGAAAGCTTGGTAGGTTTGCTTTTTTTTTTTTTTTTCCAATACCCTCATATTTCCTTTTTTTCCCTTTTTTTTTTCTAAAAAATCATATTGTTTCCACTCAGGTCTTGATGCCTTCTTGATGAAGTATATTATACAGAAAAATTATTCTGTCGTATCTTTACTTAATGTGTTTGAACAAAAACTCGTAATTGTCTCCGCTATTTTTATATGCTTTCATCTTATCCCCCGGCTAACTCTGCTATTTCCCCTTTTGTTTTTTTTTTTTTATCTTAGTTCTTCAATGTTGATGATTCTCTTGATACTCAGTTTTTGCCTTTGCTGAAAATTTCTGTTAAAAAGTTTATCCAGAAAAGACCTAAGCTCCCCCAAATCAACTCCATTGAAGACGCTTTGTTTCTCATTCGAAGAGCCAAGCGCATTATGGTTCTTACTGGTGCTGGTGTCTCGGTATCTTGTGGGATTCCTGACTTTCGCTCATCTAAAGGAATCTACCAGCATTTAGCTCGAGAATTCGGTTTAGATGATCCTCAGCAAATGTTTGATATAGACTATTTTATGGAAAATCCTGAACTCTTTTATTCTTTTGCGAAACAGCTATATCCCGATAACTTTAAACCTTCCCCTTCTCATGTCTTTATAAAGCTCCTTGAAGATAGATGTAAACTGTTGCGCAATTATACCCAAAACATCGATACTCTTGAACACGTCACCGGTATTCATAAAGTACTAAACTGTCATGGCTCCTTTGCATCTGCCACGTGCGTCAGATGCGGCTACAAGTGCCAGGGTGAAGATATAAGAGATGCCGTAATGAATCTTAGAGTACCGTATTGCCCTAGATGCAATAGCCCTGATTATGTTCATGACCCTACTTCTGTTCATTCCCCCAAATCCCACCTTGATCATAAACCAGATGATGTCGCATCTTCAACTCCCTCTAAGCCTTCCTCTCACACCACTTCTGATACCAAACCCCTAACTTCTACTGCCGAATCGCATTCTCCTCTTCTTGACAAAACTGAAAGCCAATTCAAAAACGAAAATAATCGTCTTTCTCCTAAATCACAATCTAGAAAGAACCGCAGCAAAAACATCCATATAAATAAATATTATTCAGATTCAGATTCAGATGATCCTCATGCTTCTGATTATGGTTATGAATCAGTGCAAGGTGTACTAAAACCTGATATTGTCTTCTTTGGTGAAAATCTTCCCTCTATCTTCCATTCTTCTTTGCAAGAGGATCGTACACAAGTTGATCTTTTAATCGTTATGGGAAGCAGCCTAAAAGTTGCCCCTGTTAGTGAAATTATGGGTCATTTGCCACCTAATATACCCCAAATTGTCATCAATAAGACCCCTATCACCCATCTTAACTTTGATATACAGCTTATTGGTGATTCAGACGATATAGTCACATATCTCTGCTACCGACTTGGTTGGAATTTGTGCCATCCTCGTATTCTCGGTGGCTCGAGTTTATCAGACGAGTACATGTTAAATCTGCTTTTACCATTTTCTAAATCAGGAGACAGTCAGTCCGATAAAGAAAACTATACTAAAGTAATTGAATCCAGCCAGCCAGATCCTAATCCCATCCAGGGACCCACCCTCTTCATTACATCTGGATCTGAAAAGGAAAATAATAAGCCATTACCCTTTTCTAGCAATCTCACTCACCTGCATAACCCCTCCGGCCCAACTAGCTTTCCAGCTGATCTACCTGGCCCCTCAGCTCTATTAAACGAAGCAGGATCGGGTGATGAGAGCGAAGGTTCATACCAATCCAGTGGAAACGAATCCTATTCTGAATCAGAGGATGATGATGAGATTCCAGTAGAAAACGGAAAAGATGATTCATCCAATGGTATTGATCTGAAGTCGAGTAAGAAAAAAGATCAGAACTCTGACCTTTCTGGAAAAGAACATACGGGTTCTGGTGACAGCAGTGGAAGTGACAGTGATTCGAGCTCTGGAGATTCGTACAACCCTTTAGATAAAGAAACAAAACGTCCTAAACTTAGTGTTTTAGCATCGGGATTTAAAACCAGGAGATCGAATGATGGGAACATTTACAATATGATTCCAAACAACTGGCATTTGTTTAAAGGTTGCATGCTGACTTCAGATGATATAGAGGATTACTATCATAACTCGGGGAGTACCCCATCTTATTTTTCGAGAGGATCCCAACCAAGAGTTAATGGGACATCGGATACAGCCAATACAATCTCTACTTCTACAAATCCACAAAGCACGGTAGGAATTTCTAAGTCCACTTCTAACGATGTATTTAATAAATCTGCTGGCTCATCTATTCCCAGCTCTTTTCAACTAGCCCAGAATGACATTGATGAAGCTTTCGATCTTTCATATTCGACAGATAGTAGTGAAGAATGATTTCAAAAACACTATAATTTTTAATCTTTATTGTACATGATGTAATCAATATTTATCTAAGATTTTTCTTTTCATTCTGACAGCCCATTTTTTATCTTGTTTATATGTTTCGAATATTAGTTTTGTTTAGGTCGTTAAAAAACTATTGATTGTACTGTCCCCTTCCGTCCCTTTATTATATTGGTACGAAACTGGCTACTTGAAATAGAAGCCTACAATCAAATGTGCTCTTCAGGGCCGATTTTGTAGTGTTATATTTTTTATGTGATCGGTAAGACTCACGTGGGAGAGAGAAAGAGCAATGGTAAGCTATTAAAGATTTTTTTTTGTTGATGTTTAACCTTGAAATTATATGTATATAAAATGTATCGGTTAATAAGGTCTATTTTGGGGCTTTTTTCATATCATTTCCCCTTCGCTCGTGCGATCTCAATCCCTCAAAATGCAAAATAATAGTGTGTATGGTATTGCTCAAGCTACTTTGAAAAACGAAATTTTTTTTCGAAAATTCTAATCTTTCGGCTATTTAACTTTTACATAAAATTATTTCTCATTATTTTTTTAATTAATTAATTAATAATAAAATATTTATTACAACAAACCCTCTTCAATTGATGGAATAATAATAATATAAAAAGTTATCGCTACTTTCAAGATCTACTTTGATATATCGAATTTAAAATTTTATAAAACACCCCAAATTTTTATAAATTGTTTACTAATCTTTTTTCCCAGATTTATTCCAAAGTAAACCAAAGTGATGCTTTGGAATATGCAGATTTTCGGTGCGCATTTCTATTTTGCCTCCATCAAATACAGTTGATTGAAATTAAAATTTTAGACAGATTTTTAAACTTCTACCGGAATCCCTTATACTCGTTCAAATAGTTTATTTAATCATAATAATATCGGCATTTTAGCAAAAATAGCAATTTTTTTTAAAATAATTGCAAAAAAAAAAAAAAAAAAAAAAAAA
>LSSL01003297.1:0-20222 GCA_001953115.1 Smittium mucronatum | reverse complement strand
ATTGGAATGAAAAAAAGGGTCTATTCAAATGAAAAAAAATGTCTATTGGAATGAAAAAAAGGGTCTATTGAAATGGAAAAAAGGGTCTATTGGAATGGAAAAAAGGGTCTATTGGAATGGAAAAAAGGGTCTATTGGAATGGAAAAAAGGGTCTATTGAAATGAAAAAAAGTGTCTATTGGAATGAAAAAAAGTGTCTATTCAAATGAAAAAAAGTGTCTATTGGAATGAAAAATCCTGTATTTATTTCTCATGGGATATAATAAAGATTCTGAATATCAGTAATTAAGCCTCATAATTTTTTTTTTTTTTCCTAAATTTTTTTCTATTTCGGAAATATATGAAACCCACAATTCAAAAAAGTAAATTTTACAATTTACTCCCTTTATTATCAAAAGCGATTTGTTAAATATCCCACATATAAAAATTCTTATCATGAAGCTACAATTTGAAAAAATTTCTGCAAATCTGACGCAAACGGATATTATTTGATATTTTCATACAAATTTTGGGAAATTGAAAAATTAAATTCAACTTTTATTTTATATATCACGGAATTTTAATTTAATAGAACGTCATTAAAAAAATTAGGCTCAATTTTAATAAAAAGCATGAAATTGGTAAATTCACATTTTCAAATTATTCAGAATTTTTCAATTAAACGCGTTTATCACAAAATAAATACATTTTATCAATTTCTAAAATTGCATATTAATACCGTATATTATATCACTTCCTAAAAAATTTGAAAAACATGAGATTATTTAATTTAATTTAATTTAGAAAATTGCATAAATAAAGCCTTTATTTGATTAAAAGGTCTGAATTGCGTTGGTAGATTAATTTTCAGTTTATCAATTGAGTATATATTTTAGAAAACCACCTCTTCATAGCGTTTTTATCTATTTATTTTCGTAAATTAGTAAAATTTATATGTTTTTCATTCGCTCTAGTATGATGAAATAGCATTAAAAAGAACTAACTGTTACTATAAAACCGAATAATCTTTATTAGTGTTGTTCTTATATCAATCATATCACATTTATCTCCTTATATATAGCTTTTTATTTTTATTTTGGTTAATTAACTTATTAGTATTTTATTTGCAATTATTGGCTAATCATTTAAATGACCAATAAAATTGTTTGCAGATAATTATTTTTCGATTTGAAAATTATTTATTCAATATTTCTCTCATCTTATAGCAAAAAGAAAAATTTAATATATTATATACTTTTGATTATTTTATGATTGATCATTTTTGATCGATTAATAAATATAAAGATAAAAACAAAAATAGGATTATTAACCATGATTAATTTGGTTTAATGTTAAACAATATCGATACCTAATTTTCCTCGATTTTAATTGGCGTACTTTTTAATCATAAACGATTGTATTATTATAAAAAAAAAAAATTGAAAATTTTTCGGTTTAATTTTTTTTTTAAAAAATATATTTTGAAGCTTTTTTAACTTTCAATGGTTATAATAAATTTAGATTGGAATCATTATCTCATAAAACTGTAGTGCAATTTTTTCATAATAACTATTGAATCATATAAAACAGTTATATTTCTATTACTTTGAATTTGTAAAGACAATTAGTATTTCTAAATTTTGATAAAATGAAAAAATAATAAATTCGAGATATAATAAATCAAATTATTAAGATAATAAATAAGATTTATTTAGTGGTATATATGTAAAAATGTGTTTAAATCTATAGAAAAATGGCTAAACATATTTTTTATTTTCTGAAAATTTTAAATCTTTCTGTCTTTAATTCTTTAAAATATTTTTTAGTGAAATTATTTGATAGGATAGGAATACCTCTATCCAAAAAATTTAAGCTTAGTATTTTATTAATTCTAATATACTATCGGATAAAGAAAAAGTGAAACATAAATGTAGTAATAAGACTGAGACTAAGGTTGGGCGTGGGGAAGAGAGATTAAATTACTTTTTTTACTGAGAGGTCAAAAATTGTCGATGTAGTAATATGGTGACGTGACTATTGGCCTATTTTCATTTGACCTACTATTTTCGCCACCTTAAAATTTCACCAACTGCCCAATTTGGCAACTTTATATTTTGACTATCGCCCAAATAACCTACTACATTTTTTCAAATCGCTAAATTGACCTATTCGTACATACACCTACTGCATAATTGATTCATTTACAAATTGCTTTCTATTTTATCGTATTTTTAATTTACCCTGATAATTTAATTGCTTCCAATAAGAGCTCATAAAGTGAATGAACCCTCAATAATCAAAACTTTAGCTTAAGATATTAATTTTTGAGGGGTTTAGTCACTTATGCAACATATTTTAAATTCTACCCGTGTACCTGAATATTTCATAATTAAGTTGGTATAAGTATACAAAGATATTTTTTATAAATGGTTTGAGTAGTACTTTATAAGCTTTTTATCATCCACCCCTATTTACTTAAAGACTACGGCTAACTTAAAACGATTCTTTAAAAACTCTATATATTCAAACATATCACGGGAATAAAAGATAGAGATATTTCTGTATATTTTTATAATATTTGGGGCACATATTCTTACTCAAAAATATTTGAGCAGGTTCTAAATGAACTAATCCTATAACCTCATGTGGTCAGAAAAAGTATCTAAAACTTAATTATGTATCCTAAACTTCAATATTTTATCAAGTTAATACCTCATAATAATCTATTTTTTGGATTTATAGTAACTTTCATATATACCGCTATTATTATAAATAGAAATGATTGGTTATTGTAAATTTATGGCAGATTTTTATTTCATTTTTCTTATAAATTTATAAAATATTGATAAACTAATATTTTTCTTTGTTTAAAGATTGTATTTATAAATAAGAATAAGATCATTTTTTTGTTACTTTAATTAGAATTATACGCGACTTCAAAGCTATTTCACAATCAAAAAAAAATTAATGAGTAGAAATACGCATCCACAAATATAATATTGAATCAATTTTATATTTGGATTTTATATTAATTGTTGGTCTGATCGTTTGAATATGGTTTCATAAAAGTAAACAGTGTTGTCTAATATTTAATAAAGAGTTGTATCCTCATTTTCGGGTAAAAAAAGATATCATACTTTTTAATTTTTTATCCTGTTATTATATAAAAATTTTATTCATATGAATTATTTTAATTGAAATTAAGTGCAATTAAGGTAAACTTGTAGCATTTAAAATGTGTTTCTTAGTACTAAAACCCTCAAAATATAATAATTTTTGCACAATTTTTGATTTTTGAGGGGTCATTCACTTTATGAGCTCTTATTGGAAGCAATTAAATTATCAGGGTAAATTAAAAATACGATAAAATAGAAAGCAATTTGTAAATGAATCAATTATGCAGTAGGTGTATGTACGAATAGGTCAATTTAGCGATTTGAAAAAATGTAGTAGGTTATTTGGGCGATAGTCAAAATATAAAGTAGACCAATTGTTCAGTTGGTGAAATTGTAAGGTTGTGAAAATAGTAAGTCAAATTGTCAGTAGGTCAAATGGAAATATGCCAATAGTCCTGATACCAGCAATATAGTTATTGGGATTTATAGTTAATATAGATTGGTTATTCTGCAAGATAACTTATACGATTGAGAAAATCAGAATAATTGAAAGAAATATAGATTTCGCTAAGATACCCATTATTATAGATTAACAAAAATAAATTAGAATTAATTCTTTCATTTTCACTATATTGATTTTTTTAGTAATTATATGATTATAGTCTAAACTTTATAACATATTAACACTTTATATTTAATATTTATTAAATAAATAATGAATTAGATTTTATTAATTTAATAAATTTTGATTTGTAATCAAGTATCAAGATTTTTTCCAATATAAATGTTATATATCTAAGATTGACTAAAACAATAAAATTTATTTAATAGATTGTAATAATAAGGGCTAGATATGCTGCAGAAATGAAAAAAATTGAATTTAAAAATTATAAAATGAAGTATGAAGTGTGAAAACATATTTTTATGTTATAATTTTATCATCTAATGTTAAAATAAGACTCTTATTTTGATTTTACAAGGTGGTAAAAATAGTAACGATCGCCGAAAATAAAAAAAATTATTTAGATTGAAATGATAGGCACTGAAAACACATGATTAAAAAAATAATAATATATTTTATATTCTTGTACTTATTTTTTTGCAATAGAACTGGTATAATATAGAAATTAGAAATCTTTAGTAGTTGTAATATTTATAATGATTAGTAAAAATAAGACCTGAAAAAAATAAATATGAAGAAAACGAGGCAAAAAGATTAGGCTCTTAAATCTTCACTTTTTTTCTCTACATAAGTTTTTCAATGGTAGTAAATCAAATAATATCAAAAATACAAATTTTGGTTCTTATTTTGAAACCTTAACTTTATTAACTCCTTTCTGAAAACTTAATACAATAACTTCTTTAATATTTGTTTTAAAATGTAAAAAAAAAATTCTCTAAAATTAACGAGAGATTACAAGCAGAAATACTTTGTCAAAAATATCATTAGTTTTTCAGTAATATTATACCAAACACATTTATTCAAATATTTATTTTTATTCTTAATATCATTAAATTTTTTCTATAAAAAGATTTATTTTTATTTATTTATTTTTACCATTTATAAGCTACTCTAACAATGAGGTGAAATGATAATAATAATTAAATTAATAAGAGCAATGATAATAATTTTTCAAATACAAATTATATTAGCTACAATCAATAATTTTTGATAGTAATATGTTGAATCTTGATCAATTTAATGATTTGACACTAAAAAATTAGATTGCAGAAATATCTGTGCCAGGAAATTTTTTTGCATGTTAACTCTTGCAGCAGTCCCATAAAAAAAAAAATCTTGCCGCAGAAAGACTATTTAAAATTCAAGATAAAAATAAACTTTAAAAATTGCTTAATAAATTTGAAAAATATTATTAAAACTGAATTTTAATTTTCTTCCATTAGATTTAACATTCAACTATTAAATCAATTAAAAACTTTCGATATAATGATGGATAAAATTTCACGTAAATAATATAAATAAGGCAAAAAAAATGATTTTCTTTCAAAATAAAAATAATTAAGAGTAAATTTGGGTAATAATTATTGCAATCAGTAATTTTTTTAAAGTGAACCTATTTCGGATACAATTTTTGGTTAATGAATTTGCATGTTTTAGAAAATAAGAAATCAAATTCAAAAGATGAATATTTTTCAATAAAAACATTTTTATTAATTTAATTTAGTTCATAACCTTGTTTTCAGTTTTTAAAAACTTCTAAACTTTACTTTTAACAGACCTCGTATAAATTAAATGTAATGATTAATACAATTTTCTTTATTAATTTGCTAAAAAACAAATTTAAAATAATATGGGATGAATTTTAGACCGAAATTAATCTATATTAACTCCTGAAAAAATATTACCTTATAAATTTTATTTCTAAAATTAAACTTTGTACAATGTACTATAAATCTATATAAATAATCATATTCGATATTTAATACGAAAAGCCTCAAAAATTCGAGCTTAACTAATAAAATGTGAGATAAGCTGAACTATTATTTGCTAAATAAATACAATATAGCTCAATTTTACTCATAAAACATCGATCCACTCCATTCATATATGTACTGAACATTCAAAAATACGTTTTTTTTCGAAGTGAAAATTGAACTAAATGGTTTTATCGAACTATTTTGAGGTGTATCTTTACTCTTTTATAAACATATTAGTTTAAAAAAATATAACCCAATTTGATTAAGATCACCATATCGATGGTGGACTTATATAACGATACTCAATCAATTAAATTCATAAACATGATCTACTTCAGGTTATAAAAAAATTACATAACAACATTTGTGTAATTAAAAATATGTTTAGTTATAAAAAATATGATATTTCATCGATCAAATCCTTTTAATCAACAATTGACCCGCTTTAACATTGATATTAAATGCAACACTAAATATTCAATTATTATAGATTTTTTTTTTGAAAGAGAGCATTTTTTTTGGATAATTAGGTTTAACTTGGTTATTTCCATATTTTTTTATTTCATAATATACTAGGCTTCAATTGCGCAGGTGACAAAAAGAGTTAGCTATAGAATGGTGAATTAATATGAAAGTACAAAAAATTATGCTTTTTTCATAGAATCACTATGAAAATGTTTGAATCGCATAATCAGTATGAGCTAAGCTAAAGAAATCTGTTCAGGTATAGTAATATTAAAGCGAAATTATTTTTAAAAAAATCTTATGTGAAAAATTGAGATTTTATGATGTCAACTAGCGATTCTATACTCATTATTAAGATCTTATTCTTGTTAAATAATAAAATTATGATAGATTCTCTTAGAGAGTGAACACTTTACTATTATATTTTTACTACTTGATTAATTTACAAAAAAAGAGAGCTTAATTTATAAATTATTGGGTAATTCAAATCTTGAATTAAGAGAAGAAATTTTCTATTGATAAAGTTCTGATGTTTATTAGAGCTTGATTTTTCTCAACTTCCATTGTTCTGGTGATTTTTAAAATTATTTTGGTCAATGGTTTTTTATTACAAAAAAATTTCTTGTATTAAAAAGAATTTCACTAAATGAGATTCATAGACAGACCTTGCGTTCTTTTCCACAATCCATTTTAGGACAATTTGATTTCAAGGTATTATTATCTTGTTAATCATTTAAGATTTTCGAAGATTTGGCAAATTAGCCCTCTAAATATTTAACCCAATTATTATTTGCCACATTTGGTATTCTAATCGAATAAAAAACGGACTGACATCAATCAGTATTTTTACTAAAATTGAAAAACTCTTTATGTAAAACTAATGGTATGTCAAAAAATCTACCATATGCTGACGTGATGAGGACCATTTCCAAATGTCTTACATGTTAATGTTTAATTTTTGCTTAAGGAAAATTTATGATTAATTAATTTTTTAATATATATATTTAAATGTGGTTCTTTAATTTTACTGGCTAATTAAAGTTGTAATAGTTGGGGATAGTAAGTAAATTTTCTAGTGTTTCCTTAATTCTGGAACTAATATGATTATTAATGGGAAAAAATTTTGAAATTGGATTTAAATAGTCATTCTTTTTAAACTCGGATGATCTTTCACTATAATATAATTCAATGTTAAGATATTATCTTTTTAATTATGGCAGCTAAGACTAATCTTATCAAGTCGGTTTAAATTTTAATTCAGTATTATCTATAAATCAGAGAAATTGTAAACAATTAAATTCAGTATTGAGAATTCTCATTTCCTTAATTTGAGATTCTCATTATTTCACTTTCGTGATATATTTATTAGGATGGATTACAGATAAATACCTCTAAACTAATCCAACCTTTTTTTTAAAGTATGAACCAGGTTTGGAATTGAATTTTTGTAGATAATAGTAGAAATCCTAAATAAAACTTTATAGATATAACTCTTGTCAAAATTTGGAAATCTTTAAAGAATATTGAAATATTTTAAGCGAGAATTTGAATTTAAAGTTTTAAACTTATATGAAACTAATTACTTTATATAACTTTGCTCCAAATTTAATAATATTGGGGAATTTTTAAAAAAAGTTGACGCATTGCATTAGTAATAATCATTCTCTATCATTACAAAAAATATTCTACCAATCAATTCAAGATAATTTTTATCTATTTCGATAGCAAAAATTGAATAGATAAAATTGAAAATATTGAATATATAAATCAAATCAAATCAAATCAATCTATATTATAGCATACAAGTTTCTGATTATATCAAATTATATATTATAGAATGATAAAAATGATTAAAAATGATAATTAATGAAGCAGAGATCATCAAATTAAGAATTTTCGATTGGAGTTTACAGGAAATTTTATCAAACTACATTCTTTTATTTAGAATTTCTTTTCATTAAACACATTAATAAAATCTATCCGCTTTATTTAGCTGATAATTAAAAGGATTAATGTTTTAAATGTTTTAATCATTAAAAATAATCAATTTGTGTCGATTTGAATTTTGTTTCAAGAACTCTTATATTGTAATTTATTATCTCTAAAAATAAAAATTTCGTTTCCACTTAATTATTTAAATATTGATATGCTTATTCGATAAAATTATTAAAAGGAATATCTCCACTTTTTTGAAACTCTGGATGATTGTCAAAGTTGTTTAATTTTTATTTATACAGTAGAATTTGATGGAAAAATCATTATTAAAATATAAATTTTACCCTGCTGATTTTTTTGATTTTTTTATGGAGAATTGCATTTAAATTAGGAAAAAAAATAATTAAATTTGACATAAAGCAGAAAAAAATTTTCGTTTTTTATCTAAATACCCATCACCTCACCCAACTTTTTATTTGACTGATTTATCTATGGTGATTATTAGTTTACGGGTATGATTAATAATTTAAATATTAAAGCTTATGTTTTCTGTGAACTAAAGTGTAATTCAGTACCTTAACTGTTTCTAGATAAATTTAATATCGGTAAAAAATTGTATGAAGTCCAAATTATGTTTCAGATTTAATATTCAAAGCTATTGCTTAAGGAATAAAATATTATTTAGATGAGTTATAAATAAATCAACAAAATTAAATTTTATAATTATATCTTGGTCCAACAGCCGATGACTAAAAGAGTTATACGTATAGATTATCAATCTTTTTTTATGTTCTATCATGCTTTTCTATCATATTTGAAATACAACTAATTAATAAATAAGATGACGGATGTATAGTGTTTTCTCATAGTTTTAAAATATAACATAATCAATTTCTGCTTGATTTTTCTTTTATTAAAACTGAAGGCGAAAATATAATGACTAATTAAAATAATGATAATATTAATAGAAACATAGGATTCATGAAAAAAATTGTAGATAAAACTTATGTAATATTAAATATGGTAAGAATTTCCAACTGGGGTGGAGTTAAAGACATGGTAGGGGGTTTATGCAATGAAAATCTCAGCACCCTGTAGAATTTTTTTAATAAATATGATCTTTTTGTTTAGGTAAAACGAATTAAACCATTTTAGCAGTTGTATAACCAAATTGTGTATAATTTTAACCGATATTTATACTTTAAGGTTTTACCTCGGATTAAATTATATTTTATTGGTTCAAAATTTTTTTTGATTGATGTGCTAACTTCAATTTTAGAAATTTGTTGCATATAGAAAATTCGGTCCTTGAAGAGATAGCAAAACAGACACATATAAAAGGCATGGGAATTTTTTTTGTAATCTACCTTGAAAACAAATTAATTAAATACTAAAATTGTTGATGAGGTTTATCCATTAATCCTTTTGAAAAACATCAATGTTAAGCTCCTATTTATATCATCGAATATTTATATTTGATAATATTAAGAATTTTTTCAATTGTAATAGCTGATTTTTTATAGGTAGTATATTTTGACCAAAGAATAGAACGAATTTTATTTTCTTCAGCCTTGAAATTATTAATCTAGAAGATAAAAAGACTATCAATTTTTATTATTCATTATTCATTAAAAAAAAATAATTGATAATATGAAAAATAATTACACATGTCTTTTTATTTTCTGCATTTTTATTATTGACACTTAGAAAAAATTATATATAATACCTTTACATCACCTTCCGACTTTCTTTAAAATTATTTTCTATCGAAAAATTAAAGTTTAAGGTTTGAAAAAAAAACACAAGATGAAGTCCGTTATGTCTTTTATTGTCCTATTATCTGCATTATTTTTTCATATTCAATGTCTAAAATCTTTTGATGAAGAATCAAATAATATTAAGCCTTACAAATTTGTAAATAAATTAACTCAAAATCTTTGGAAATCAATCATAAAAAGAGATAGCGTTGTAAAACTTCAAGCCGATGAATCATGTAAATTTCTGCTAGACTCTAAAACTATAACAAATGGATATAATAGTGGATATGATTTTTATAACGAAGCTAGCAACCCCCAGATAATTCCATGCAATGGGTACTCATTCAGTATAGAATACCAAGCTGATCAGGTAAATAGTCATTACTTGTGGATAACTAATGAAAACAATCCATGGGAAGATTCCAGTATACAATTTGAATTGAACATAGACGATGAAAAACGAATAATCTATTTTGGAGAGAATATTGAAATGGGTTCATTTGCTTTCGGTCAAGATGAAAACTACCAAATAAAAATTATAGGAGACAATGAAGGTATGAGGTTATATATAGATAATATATATTATCGAACAATTAACGCAACCACAAATGGTTATCAAAAGTTTTTCCAAAACGGTCCAAAAAATTTATATATTGGAGGAAAAACTGTTGGTCAGGTAATCTCAAATATTGTAGTTAGCTGTAACAACAATGATTCGGTGTGCACTACAACTTCGTCATCAACTGTATATAGTACTAATACTATATCAAGTACAAGTATAGAATCAATGTCACAAGAGACAACTTCTGCAAAAACTACTTCAGATACTTCCACTGCACTTGAAACCACCACAGAAGTTACTTATTCTACTGAGATCACTTCAGAAGGGTCTACTTTCGTTAAAACAACCACTGCTGGAACTAATTCTGCGGATACCACTCCAAAAGAGACTTCTTCTGCTGAAATAACCACCACTAAAACCAACCTGTCTGGTTTCACCACTGCTGAAACTACTCCAGCTCAATCCGAACCAGCTATCACCACCTCTGTAGAGACTATTTCAATTGAAACTTCTTCATCAATGACGACTCCCATTGAGACAAATTCAGCTCTAACTATATCATCTCAGACCACATCTGCTCAAACATCATCCGTTGAAACTATGCCTGGTGGTACTTCTCCGACTCAAACAACCATATTAGAATCTTCTCCTGGTTCTTCTTCATCAGTTCAAACAACGTCGTCAAAAACATCTTCTGTTCAATCTACTCCTGTTGAAACTTCTCCAGTTCAAACGACTTCTAAAATGTCCTCAAATTTCGAATCTACATCTGAAGAATCCGATAAAGATGATAGTGAACAGTATACCTTTCCAAATAAATATGTCGATTCTACTAAAATCCCTAAGAATTATGGGACAGAGCCTATAATAATTCCTTGCGACTCTATAGACTTTAGTATTTCTTTCAAAATTTCATCTCAATCTGATATCTCTGTAGCTTTCACCACTTCAGACGGAATCTTTGGAAATCTGGGAATCATTGAAGCAATTATTGGAATTGTTTCCGGAAGAAGCAATTTTAGGCGTGGCGCTTATGTTTTATTGCCAAAATACCATATCAAACGCCAATTAAACTATGTCAATGCTACTGTAACTATTAAATATATAGGAAAAGTAATGTTTGTTTATATTAATAACAAAGAGGTATCGACTTTCAAGATCATAAATTACAATATCAATCAATTTTATATAGCCCCTTTGACTAAACTTGGTAGCTATTCTAATGGAGTTATTACCTGTTTGGAAAACGAGATGTTAGAATCTTTTTAAATTTTATTTAATAGAGATTTTTTATTTAATAGACAAACCCACCAACTCTAATATTTTAAAAAAATAGTGCAATGATAATTTTGTGAGTATAAAAATTCAAATAATAATTTTTTTTAACATTAAACATTATATTCTTATTAAAAAATAATATTATATTAACCTGTTATAATCAATTAGAAACTTTTTTATCTAAACTATCTCATTTTCTAAAACTTTTTTTATTATTTTATTGATATGTACAGGCATTAAAATTTTTATTATTAATTAGTGATGTTAAATTTTTTGATAAAACTTTAAAATGTCTTTTACCCTATCTTTCTGATTTTTTGAACTCAAAGAAAACTTTGAGTGAAAAAAATAATTTAATAATGTCTACTTGCATATCAGAGTCCCATTTATTAAGGATTGCCCAAAAAATCTATTTATGTTGAAAATTCATTCTTAGATTTTTTATATGATTTCACAGATAGGGTATTTGCTGATTTATAATTTTCAAATTTTAGACGGGAAATTTGCAAATCCTAGATTTTGAAAATACATGTTATAAATCATTTTTTAACTGATATTTTCTATTTTAAAGAAGTCCAGATGTATTAGTTAAAAAATAAAAAAAGCAAACTTTCATAGATTTTGTAGATTAAATATTCATAAGGGGAAAAGCTATTCAAACTAAACACGTTCTCGGCCAAATTCGGGAAAAGTACAGATGATATTAATAAAAGTAAAATATATTTCGTAGATGTGAATTCAATTAGAATAAAAGAAAAAATGAGTTTGTAAAAATAAACCCAATTACGAGTAAGTTAAATTTGAATTAGAAAAAGTAAATTAAATTTCTGAAAAAGTAATGTATACATTATTCGTTGAATTATTCAATATAATGACTGTATATTTTAATTCAAAAAAAATTCTTGAAAAAACATCATTCATATCTTCCTTTTAATATATAAAAGTCTTTTTTTCAAGACCAGATCCTTTTTTTTTAAAATTTATATGAAAATTTATTATTTCTGCATACTATTAGCTTAATAGATATTGATAGCTTCCAGAATTTAGGCAAATTTACTTATATTTTTTCCGATATTATTCTTTAAACTTGCTGTATAAGACAAATTTAAAACTACTTTCCACTAATCAATATTTTTACTTAACAGGGAATAAGAAACTCGGATAAGTAAAATTTCCGGATTGCATAAGAATCTGTCATATAAACTAATCTAAAAGAGTATAAACTCACATCAATATTAACTAAACTTGTCAAAAACACTAATTTTTTATTGAGGCGATTCAATTAGATTCTCAGTTTAGTCTTTTTGAAATACCGCTGATTTCCACCAACTTCTCATTTTTAATTAGGCTAGAAACAAACTATTTTCATTAAAAATTTTCAAAAAGTTTTTAAACCATTTATATAGCTCTAAAGAAATAAATATTTAAATTTAACGTTAATATGACCCATATGTATTTAAATCGACTAATTTCAAATGAAAAAGAAAACTTCGACAAGAAATAATGCTTATATATGGAAGGATCCCCAAATATCCATTAATATTTAAAATTAGATTAAAAGGTTATATGAAATATTATATCAGCAAAAATATCCCTTTGATAAAATCCTATCACTAAAATAAAGCGAATTTTTATTATCCGTGATTTATTGGTAATATTTAAATACTAGTAAAAAGATATAAAAGACATAATAAAAGGGATTAATTTGTAATATATATTATCCCACCCCTATCTGCGTCTCTCGCTGCTTCATATATGCTGGGAATCGGTTCAGAGAATAAAGTACCTATACATTTAGAATTTTAATTTTTGTAAGTTATTCAATTCATTTATTTTTAAAACCCTCTTCGTAAAAGGTCTGAAATTTTATTTACTTTTAATTAATTAAAATTTACATAATTCGAAATTTTTTGAAGTTTTTATGAACTTATTTATACTTTTGAAGTAATTTTTTGTACACCCACAAATTAACTTAATTTTTTTTTTGAATTAATTTTTCTTTTATTGTAATTGGATTAAATACTTCGTGTTTAATTTATCTTTTCTCAAATCATCTGTAATATTTCAGAATTTAGTCGAGAAAATGTGTTCAAGATAATAAATACACAATATCGATCTTAAAAATTAATTAATCAGTTTATCAAATTCAATTATTTATTTTTTGGCTGTGATTTTTTTAAAAATTTAAAAGAAATTTCCGATTTTTAAGAATATTAATTTTTATTAGGTCCATGTAGAATAATGAAATTTTGAGAAAAAATTATTAGAATTTGGATCTTTTTTGAACATGTTTTTTTGTTCAAGGATTGTTCAAATATTAAAATTTTAAAAGAAAAATGATTCTTTTGAAGAAAATATTTTGAATAATTTGAATTACTTAAATTAAATAAAACCTCTTGGATAATAAACAATTTTTTTTTAAATAGATTCTGAACTGTATTTATAAGATTGAATCATTTAAATGCCGCATTATATTTTCCAACTTTATATTTAACAATAATGTCCATGAATTTTATGGTCTTTTTTTTAAATTAGTATTTATTTTCTCATATTTTTTTTTATATGTAATTTTTTTATGAGTTTTGCAATATTTTCTTTGTGGGAAAGAATTTATTTACTAATTATTTGATTTTTTCTAAATTAATGATTTTAGGAGTATCACAAAATAAAATCGCCAATATTTATACAAAATATGTATTCTTATTTTTTCTGATAATTGATTAATCTAAAATTAAATAAAACCATCTGATATAGCTTATACATATATTTGAGCGGAATGGGCAACTTTTTGGCTTTAACTTATGATATCGGATAATTTTTCATTTTTTAAGAATAAATGGAACTTATATTTTTAAAATCTTCGATTTATATACTTTAAGAAACTCCTTTGAGGTTATTTTTATGTATAATTCAATTTATTTAATGGCTATTCAATGGATTTGAAGTAAAAAAAATTTAAATTTAAAATTTTTTTCTTTTTCTTTTTATTATTTTTTTTATTTTATTCAGTATTTTTTTTAATTTGTGGTTTTTAAATTTTTTCTTATTTTTACGATTTTAATATAAAAATTAATAGCTTATAAATTTTGAGTAATGTAATATTGTTTTTAAAAGTTAAAAATTGTTTCAAAAAAAGAATATAAATTTTGTTAATTCAGATTCGGCTTAAAATTGAAGTTTTTTTTTTCCTTCCTATAATCGGGTTTTAGCAGCATTTTGTCATCCAGTTTCTTTTTATGTGAATTAGGTTATTTATGTGTAATTTTCATCCTATATCGGCTCATATCTTTTTACAAATAACGAGTCTCAATTATTTGGACAATCCTTGTTTGTGAGATTAAATTAAATTATCTTTTTGTTTATTTATTTATTTTGATGCTCATTTTAGAGGTTAGACTGACCTTTATAAAAATACTCAATCATTTATCAAAAAAATAATTTTGTATTAAAATATGTTTTTAAGCATCTAATCCCTACATTTTTGTAAAAAGGGATATAAAATATACAAATTTAAAGAACCAGAACCATATCTAAATTAATATTAATTAATCAAAGTTTTGAACTTGGAGATCCAATAATCAGAAAGATAAATCATCATGATTAATAACCAGCTTGAATAAAAAGGGAGGGACTGATTACGAAGGCTGATTAGTTAAATAATTACAATCAAATTATTCTACAATAACAGAAAGAATGCAATTAAATTACAGAAGGCATTAATTTACTGCAGATAAGGGATATAATGCACGATAGAGTATGAAAAAATGAAAATCTAAAATAAAACATTCAAAAAAAATTATAAAACGGAAGAGAAGGATCTTGAATATAATATAAGTAAGAAAAACAAACATAAATTTTTAAAACAATTGCAAATCAAGAAAAAAAATTACATAAGAGATGTGTTAATAAAAATAGGTTCTGATTTGAAAAATTAGCAGCATAAGTGAAATAAAACACTACTATAACGGACTATGATGCACTATCTAAAAAATTGTATTAAAATAACTTATAGTTTCAAAAGTGGATATAAAAATGGATAATTTTTTTACTGAATAAATCGATTTAAGCAACTATAAAAGTTTATTTTCGTTATTTTTCTTATAAATTATTATATTAAAAAATCTACAGTATTTACGAAAATTTAGATGTCTGTAGTTTTTATAATCTGTAGTATCCTATATAAATTTAATTATTAAGCGATATCATGTAATTTGAAGATATCGAATTAATGAAAATGTTAGGTTGCTAATAAATTCTAAATATAGTAATTTTCTAAGATTTTACAACAATTTAAAATACTGAGCTGAATCCAATGCATAATAAATTATGAACTGAATTGAAAAAGAAATAAAAAATTTCTTTCAGATACTTCCGAAATAAATTAAAACTTCATTTTGAAGACATATTGTTCACCAGCTAAAAAATATTTTTGAGTGTAATACATAAATTCAGTCTGATATCGCTCTTTGGAGCATTTCGAACAGAAGGTAATTCGGCTAAGTTTTAAATTATGATCGGATACCGATATCATTTATAAAAAATTCAATTTTAAATTGATTCGGCTGAATAAAAATGAATATAATTCTAATGGAAATCGTGAAATACATATAATTTTATTAAATATTGTCAATATTTGTGGACATGAAAATCGTATTTTTTTTTATTAATTTTAGGTATTTAGTATAAAAATCTACTGTCGGAATTGTCTAGTATATTGGAAGAGAGATATCTCGATATCTTCTCGACGGGTAAAATAACTTTAACTAATTTACTTAATTTATTTTAATAAAAAAATTACAATTAATGTTTTTTTATTCTTCTCTTGTTTAAACAAGAAAAGTTTTTCTTTGCTTCTACATCTGTTTTAATATTCAGGTAAGGTCTTTAAGGGTAAAATTTTTTGAAGTAGGAATTTTAAACCTTTTAAAGAGGTGTTATTTTTTTATGAGGGTATTAGAGCTGTCTAAGAACATATTGCATAACATTGATATTTTTGTTTAACAAGCCCACAATTTTAAAACTAGTTTTTTGAGCCAGATTCTCGCTATTTTTGGTATTTTTAATGTACAAATTTGTATCAAGAAACATCTTTCGCAATGATATTGGACTTCATTGGCTACTTGCAGAAGACGGTTAAGAAACTCAGGGTACTAGCCACGAGGGAACAATTTAAATAGATATTGACGAGAAAATTTAATGCAAATTTTAGATTAAGAATCAATAAAGCTTTAATAAGAAACTGTTAATAAAAATATGGCTTTAACTAGCAGGAAGGGCTTTTCAAAAAAAAGTTACTTAAATTTAATAAAAACTTTAGAAGATCTTAATAAAATCGTGTATCTCAAAACACTTAATACTTTGGTAATGTACTTGGTCAAAACGGTCAAGAAAAAAACTATTAGCACAATTTTACTTTCCCTCGTTATTCACTATTAAACAATTTTTCTGTAAATCTAAAGTTGGGAACTGACTAATTTAGAGATTAAAATTTTAAAACTAAAACCATAAATTTAAAATTAAAAGCAATTTAAATGTGTAGAAGTAACTAAAACCTTCAGTTTTTTTACTCATAAGAAAAATCTTATGATGATTCTCATATATTAATTTAAATTTAGCTTTGTCTTTTACACATATAAAAACTTTTAAAATTTCAGAATAATAATCACTTTTTTTATAGTAAAATTATCAATTTTAAATCTTATTTTAATGTTTTCTCACAAGAAGCAAGTTCATAATTTTATTGAGTCGATTTACAGCTAGTCCACAAAAATTTCAGTTAAAGATAAATTGAAAATAATTATTTTCTATATCAAATTAACCAAATGATTTAAATAATTATTAACATAAATTTTACTCCAGTGTATTTATTATTTTTGTAACACGTCATTTTACTGTAAGATAATTTCATTAAAAACTATAGTAAAAAAATACTTAAAAAATAAAAAGTCTTATAGAAAATGCTATTATTTTAACTACAATAAGCTCCTCTGCCGGACTACCGGCTGCGTAACTATGGGAAAAGGGTGCAATCTACCAACCGAAAGACCCCCCTCCCCTGGAATTGCTTCAAGTAGGTATATGACTGAGGTTACATGCAGCCAAGAATTAAGCTCTTTGTCGATGAAAAATAGTCCATTGAAGCTCCTGAGCTCCTAGTCTGAGTCTACTTCTAACAGGACTAATAAAATTATGCTCCAACCCAAATGTGGGTTTGATCGACATGGCTTTCCTACAAATAGCTGTTAATAGTTGAGATCCGTCTGGCTGTCAAACGCTGTATTTGAGTACTATATTATGTAAATCAGAATCGAGATGAAAATCAAATTCAAAAATTGATAATTAATTTCTCTTTCTTTCACATAAGGGAATTTTCTAGAACTGACCAATAAAATCTCACAAAAAAACAAAAAAAAATTTATATTTAAAACTTTTAATAAGATTAGTAAGATAATAAGGAGAAAATCATTATCTCAAATGGATAACAAACCTACTGATTCTAAACCCATGCTATCTGGAAAAAAATAGTTGGTTCTAAAAAAAAACCACCGGATAAACAGAGTAGAGAAACCAAAAAAATTTGGGAAAAAATCTAGCATAATTACAGATATGAAAGACCACTAGTACAAAAGCAAAGACAGAAATAGTATGAATAATGATAATATCAAACAATCTGGACTGTAACTTTGCAGTATTATAAGTAAATATCGAAAAAGTTATCCAAAGTATTAATGAAAAACTTATCATAAATCAGATATGTTTGGAAATATAGTACAAAAAATGTTAAAAAATTAAAAAATGACACAGACAAAGAAATTTCAAAAAAAATCAATATAAAATACAATAAGAAAAAAAAATTCTATAATAAATTACCAAATAAATCTCGGGTCACAAAATTAAAATTATATCCTATCAAAGTGGCCTTAACGCATGGGAAGTAGTAAAGGAAGCTCAAGAGTAACTGAAAGATATTGGAGAGGCTTCGGAAAAACTAGTCCTAAAACACAAAATCTTGAACGACTACCCTTATAAAAGCATAAAAGTATCCTTCGAGATAAAAAAAGTGAAAATAATAACACAATTTGATGAAATTTTAGATTTGAAAGTAAATATTACCCGAAAATGATATCCAAAGACATGCGCCCACTGCAATGAACCCGGTCATTAGAAAACAGAATTCGTTGAGCTACTTAATAAAAGTCTCATAATTCAAGCACGATAGAATATCTGCTTATAAAATGTCACTAAAATAGTCATACTTGACATTCCCACAAAAATATATCCCTAAAGATGGGATGTAACAACAGATGGGTCCCAAAATGAAAAAGAATTCCTGTTATGAAATAATAAATTTTCCTAGTGAAACGGAAATCCAAGCTCTAGAGGTGAATATATTTTATTTTTTAAACATAGAACCTGAAGCTGAATATTTTAAGGCCATGATTGCTAAATTTCTGGGCCAAAAAAAAATCCTTCGATGCAAAACATAAGAAAATTTAATAAAATCTTAGAATAGTGAATTAATAAATGAGATCCTAAAGAAAGTGAGACACTTTGTTAGTAAGAGTTGCAAATTACCTTTTATGTATTATTTTAAGTTTGTAATACGAAGTATGAAATTGGTTGATTTTTTTGAGATTTTTTTTTTTTAAAAAAATATATTACCAGATTTAGTTCTTGGATTCCATATTCATATCAAGATTACGCTAATTGATGGGGGAAAATATATCGA
Organism: Smittium mucronatum; assembly: GCA_001953115.1. Classification (NCBI taxonomy): domain Eukaryota; kingdom Fungi; phylum Kickxellomycota; class Harpellomycetes; order Harpellales; family Legeriomycetaceae; genus Smittium; species Smittium mucronatum. The sequence continues at coordinate 963 of LSSL01003297.1, read as the reverse complement.
AAATAGATTCTTGGAATGTTAAAAAAAAATCGGAATTTTGGTTTTCTTAAATGAAAAATTTGATAAAAGATGGAACTCATTTTCTTCTCTCAAAAATCATTGAAATTTGAACTTTTTTTTTTCTTCTCAATATCAATATATTTTCATATTTCAATAATAATGAATGTATTTTTTAAATAATCGTATCTATGACAATAAATCCACTGAAGTTGGATTCGAGGATATGTCTAAAACAGAAAAAAGTCAAATAGTCAAAAAGTTTGACCAAGTGGCAGAATCTATATCTAAAGGAGATAAAGCATCATTATATAGTTATTTCTTTAACAGATCAAAAATAGGAAAGGCAGTTTAAAAAAGTATTTTGAAAGACTTTAACGAAACAAGAGTTCTAAAAAATATATTAAATATACATAGTAGCTTGCCTAAATTCAGTAAAGATAGATCCAATATCCTATCTTTAGTTGCTTCGGTATATAAAAGAAATGATCTAAGAAATTTCGGCTTTGAATTTTCGAATAGACAATATACAAAAGCCGTAGAATTGTTCGAGTCTGGTATTTTTGAATTTGGATCCAAAAAAAATTATCAAAAAAAATTATCGACTTCGGATTCCAAGAAATTCAAAGAAATGGATGAGAAGTATATATTAGATAATTCAAGGATAAGCAATGAAGTTTGTCTCATTAAGAATGGTGAAAATTTGTCAGTTAAAGTCCCGATTTATTATCTCGAAAGCACCAAAAATGAAATATATAAAGAAATGATCTGAGAAAATCAAGACTTAGAAATAGATCTAAGTTCATTCTATAAAATGTGCCCAAAAAACTTTAAAAAACCCATGAGAAAAACAGAAATGGGTCCAATCTGCTAAAAGAGACAGAAAAATATCAACATTCTAAAAGGTATGGACATCATTGAATCCAGTGAACAGTATAAAAAATGCGAATCAGAAATTAATACGTA
>LSSL01003292.1:0-13674 GCA_001953115.1 Smittium mucronatum | reverse complement strand
CGTGGGTTTGATCGACATGGCTCTCCTACAAATAGCTGTTAGATGCTGAGATCCGTCTGACTGTCGAACGCTGGACTTGTGCACTAGACTATGTCTCAGCTGTGCTAAACGATCGGTTCCTCCTGTTTCGAGATGGTCCTCCTCTGGAATCGCTGTCCTCCGAATCGCTGTGCGCTATCTCCACTACTCCCAACCAATAATAGTGCAACGCTGTGCGCTGTCTCCACTACTTCCAACCAAAAATAGTACAACGCTGCGTGAAATTTTAGTCTAGTGTACTTCGAAAAGTGCACTATTAAGCCCCTAAACCACGGCAAGGTATTTCACTCTTAGGGGTTCTTTATATCTGGTGGCTTTGCTCTTTCACTCGCCACTTTGGCCCAATTGGTACTGCGGGCGATTTGAGATTTATTTCCAATAGTCTCCATGCCAATTTTTTAACTTATGATGTCTATAGCCTCAGTTGATTTCTATTGGCCATTTTTTTTCCAAAATTTTTTTAGCTATCCACAGATAGTTTCTTATTTCAATATAGATTTTTAGATTTTTATTGCTAAGCCCTTTTATAGGGATTTTTAGCAAAGTTCCCTAAAAAGGATTCAATTTAATCAATTTTGGAAGTTTTGTCCAATAAAAAAACAGAAATTTTTTTAGGTATAGGGGTTTAGGGGAAAAGTTTTGAAAGAAATATATTTTAGGGAAAAAAGCGAGATTAAAGTGATGGGTGGGATTTCAGTGGAGGTAATGTAGTTTTATCCCTTTTTAAAGTGATTTAGTGATTTTATCTGCCAATAAAATTCCGCGATAAAAAAATTAAAAAAAATTCGGTGCTTTAATTTTTTATTTCTTTATTGAAGCCCAAGCTCTCTTTTATCGATTGCAGACAATAAAAACCTTTAATTTTCAACCCTACGTATAAACAAGCCGGCACTGCTAAAAAATACTAATTTTATTGAAATATTCAAACTTTTTATATTAGCTTCCTTCCAATATTTCATGAAAACTGTAGATTTTCATGGGCTCGAAAGAAGAAGAAAAGGTGTGATGTTGTTTTCAGCCAGACTTTTTATGTTTCCTTTTTATATTTTTAATATCTCGTATAATTTTTTTCTTTTATGAGTTTAGATAAATACTTGAAGAGTTCCAATCGCCATCAATTAGATCCACAAAGGAAGAGGGGATGAATAGAATTATCGTGATTCCAGAGTATGGATATCATTCCGTAAAATATGTATTTTTTTTACTGTCTTTTTCTTCTGTTCATTTTTTTAAATTTTTAATACCCACAGTTAAAGGGTGTAACCTTGATCATACTAAAAGTCTAGATATCAGATTCTACATAAACAGCATGGTTCAACAATAACGATTCCTAGAGTTCCTTTAAATTTATATAAGGAGATAGACTCATTAAAAAGATCCATACCTTCATTTATTAGTTTTTCCAGCGTAAATTCTATGAGATTTTATAGTTCCAATAACGATAGAAATATTTCTATAGAACAAGAGTTTTCGAACGCTATGAACCAAGCTCTAAAAGATTTGGGTACGAAATCTAATTCTGTAAAGTCATATGAATTGGATATTGACTTGCAGGGGGATCATAAACCAATTCCTGTAAGAAAATCTCATGACCATCCTCAATCTATAGCTCGACTAAAAAGCTGTATTCCTAAAGGGGATCTGCAGGAGGCATTTTCAATAATATCTTCAATGAAATTGTCAAATTCTCTTGCCAATGATAATGATATCGTTCAATTACCTAGCAACACCAGTTCAAACCCCGCGGTTGGTAATAATATGGTAATTAACGACACTTTGGTTTTTGATATTCTCCTGGATATTGCCGGGAATTGTACTGACAATCAATCAATATTCCATCTCATCAATATTTTTTCAAAAGAATTTAATCGCAATTACAATAAAAAATTTGTTAAGATGAAACAACTTCATACCGCTAGAATACTGGATGTTCTAACCCACTCAAGATTTGGTGATCTTCCTGACCGTGTTTATTGTGGCAAAAAGGCTCTAGTATTTCTAAAGCAAGTTGGTTATGCTGACGACATCAACATATCTAACCATTCAGAATACTTTTTAGCTATGACGATTAGAGTAAGCTTTCATTATTTTTTTGATATATTTCCGTTTATTTACGCCCCACTCTTCATTAATTCATCAATTTTCCCATACTTACCGGTTTATAGGCTCATGGTTATGCTGAAAATGTCAAACGTATTTTATATATTAACAACGTGTTATCCGGTGCCCCCTCTTCCCCGGTTATAAAAGCCCAAATAGTAATCGCTTTTTCTAATTGTTTGCACTTAAATCTTGCCAAGGAAGTCCTATTGTCCTTAATAAAAGGGGCAGTCCAAAAAGATAGTAAAGAATTTGGTTTCATAATTCAAGCAATGCTTAGTGTAGCTAATGGGATGTCTGAACTTGGTTATTTGTTTGAATCCATTGATTTTTGGGATCAAATATTAGCAACTAATAAAATCTCAAATTTTGAACTGGTTTCTGTGGGGCTAGATCCTGTTGCAATAAAACTTCAATTTTATATAAACTCTCTAAGGTGTATGGTCCCTTTCATGATTTTTTCTGAAAGGTTTCATAATAGCGCTACAATTAAATCTCTGAATTCCGGAAGAGTCGAGAAAATGTTCCAAGATCATGATTTAATCAAACTTCTCAAAACTGGATGGTTAAAATTTGGAGAAAAACTAAGCTCATCTTCATCAATTTCTGCATTAGACATGAATGTTTCAAACGGGAACAACTCGTTACAGTACGAGCTTCTACTCATGAAAATTAATGCTCTTTGCCTAGTTGTTTTTAAGGAAGATTTTACCATAGATGACGTGAATAAATACTACTCTCGCCTCAAGCAGTATAAAAAGCTCACTCAATCAGATTATATATTTTTGCTATGGACATGTGCTTTATACAGAAATTACTCAAATAATTTAAGATTCGAATGGGGATCGAGTCTACTTTACGACGCCCTTTCCTCCCTAAAGCCTTCATCAGTTTCGAATAGGTTGTTTTTACCTGCAATTTTGTTTACATTCCCATTTTCTCACATCACCAAAAGCCCTGCGCTCGACATTGAAGGGCCTGGCTTAAGCCCAGACCGGGCCTTTCTTATTCCTTTAGATAAAACGATGTTTAGACCAGTCATGTACCCTAATAAAACACTTCTAGAAATATCCGGACTATCCGGAAAATATAGGATCCGTTGGAGCAGACAGATGCATATTGTTTACCTCTGGTCTACGACTTTATTTAGCAGTATAACTTTATTCAAATCTCAATACTCTCGCCTTAAAGATTTATCAGATTCAGCAATATCTAGATTGGAGTCTTCAGTCGATTTTTTGAGCCACGACATAGTTACTCGTATCAAGGATGAAAAATATTATTTGCATTTGTTCTCCATGTGTTCAAACGAATTTAAATTTTCAAGTTTCGCAATCAATGATATATATAAAGATTTGCAAGAATGTATTAGAGAGATTGCTGATAACCCCTCCATAGACAAAAGTAAATACCTTACTGTTCCCCTAATTGTTGCAATTTTAGATTGTTGTGCAACCACAATTAGAAAAAGTTATTCAGAGTATAGTACTGAAAATCACGAGACAATCGATGAGAATGGCAAAAAAGAATCCATTCACGAAAGCGCCTCAATAATAAGAAATAGGGCTTTTAGTATTATGCTTGAAATGATAAACGAATCCAGCTTGCTTGATTTATCAAATGACCCACAAATCGAAAGAGGTGTAATCAGATGCTGCTTTGCTTTCCTAAATATGGGAGGAATAACCACAAAACAGGAATATGAAATAATCAAAGAGGGTGAATCAATACTCAAAAAGTATTTCGAAAAGTCTAAACCTTCTTCTTCCGAAAATGGCCAGAAAATGTCAGCCCCAACCGAAAAAATGATCCTTAGTCATTACTGCACAAATTTAGAAAAATTTAAATGGGCTTTTAACTTGTACCAAGAATTGTATCAAATAAATTACATTTCTAAAGTCTTTTCAAATGGTTTGTCTGAATTGATGTCTAATGAGATTAAAGAAAAGGTGAGTCTTATCCAGAAAAATCTTATGATTTCAGAAGAACACCTTAATATTCCGACATATTTCGAGCTGGAGATCATGGTTTATGCCTCTAGAGCCTACCTTCAACAATTCCTAATTACATTTGAAGAAGATTCCTATCAGCATTTCGATAGATTTTTGGCCATTTACAAGACTGTTATTAAAGAGTTATCAAAAAAGGGTAACTTTTATCGCAATATGTATATTTGGGAGACCGAGTCCATAATCATTTCAAATGGTCTAACTGATTATTTTTTCGGCGAAATCAATATTCCAATATCTGGATTTGATGTCGATCCAGGAAATGAGTTAAATTTAGAGGGCCCAAAAAAGCTTGAAATTTTGAGATTTATTTTAGAGACCGCAAACACGTTTCTATCTTATATTTACGAATTAGTTGAAATAAAAAAAAAAAAAAAGAAAAGCAAAACTAATTTTAAATACTCCAAAATTTCTCCAAAATCGGGAAATAAATCTCCATCAGAGTTTGCAATCGATGTTTCTGGCAGCGAATCTTCATCAGCCTTGAAAGGCTCTCAAACCAAATTAAAATCTTTTTATCCATCACCTTCCATGCTTAATATTCTGCCCAACCGATTAAAACAGTTAAAAACTCTGAAAGATGCATTCAACAGCGAACCAACTAATCCAAACGTCATTGCATCAACTGAATTGATCAAAGATAATAATCTGGAATATTTAAAAACTTACTTAAAAATATAGAATTATTGATCAAAATAGTTAAACATCTTTTTGTACTAATAATTTATTTACCGGGAAAAAATTACTAACCTACTGTGATTCAAACTGTTTTTTTTTGTTTTTTCTGTTCCTATTAGAATACTTTCTAATTTTTGAATATTTCTATTTATACCCCGATAATAAAATCGTGACCAACAATTTTTCAAAACTATTATCAACTTTTCCGATAAAATAGTTAGAATTTTTTTAATCAATTTATGATTCATGGAATTTTTTTTGAATCATTCAACCAAATATTCAAAGATCAGCAAACTTAAATGTGATCATTATTTCAGCGGGTTTCATGGTTGAGGAAAAACGACCGTTTTTGGAAATATATTTTAATGCAATTTGTGAAAATTTTCTCAAAATTTGAAGACAGTTTTTTTTTCTTAAGCGAATATTATTTATTATGAAGGATATTCATTTCTATTGTTAAAAATTATTTTCCTACTTTTGGAGAATAATTATTATGTAATTTCAATCAATTCATCCTAGACGTTGTAATTTTTTTGTCTAATTTAGACAATTTTACAAAGATAGGTTGGATTCGTGTAAGAGTTTACATCAAAAAAAAATAAATTTTTTTTTGAAAAAATCTATGCGAAAATAAATTATTTTTGAAATGAAAGGAAATCTTAAAAATCAATGAAATTACTACAAATAGAAACCATAAATTCTTTTTATATAACAGCTGTTAATATAATTTGAACATATTTGATAAAATTAAAATAATATCTTAGAAAAATAAGGTGTACTAATGATTCTTAATGAAGAGTTCGATTTTTTTCTAATAGCATTTTCCGGTAATTTTTTTTATTAAATATATCCAATGAATTATTTTGGTTACATTTAGCTGTTTAAAACGAAAATAATAAATGGAAATTTCTATTTTATAAATTCTAATAAGTAGTTTGAATATTATTAGATATGATTTTATTATTATTCGCATTTATCCTAATATCTTGAGTTGAAAAAAATTATAGTGGGAAAAATTCATATTTCTAGTAAATTTATAAAAATGTATATATTTATCGAAACTCCCAAAAATGTGCTCAAGATTTTTAGCCTGTAATTTTCTCAGTATTTTGAGCCTATTTAAAAATAGAACCAAGTGATAAAAAAAATTGAAATGATCCATTTTTTTGAACCGTAAATCAAAAAAACTTTAATAATTACTTAACTAAAATAAGAAATTGAACATATAGTAAAAAAACCAGATCAAGTGGATATGATATTATAAAACTTAAAATTATCCAAAAAATAGAATAAAACTTTAATGCGTGGATTTTACTTAGATAAGTTATTAAATATTTGTCCCAATTCTAATAGAACATAAGAAAAAGGGTGATTTCTGGAAAAAAAGAGAGAAAAAGTCAAAAAAAAAAATTGACTATAGAAAATTTTGGAAAAAGTTGTATTTAATTTACTGCAAATTTCACGAGAAAAAAATATCGACTAAAATTTAAATAGAATTATAAATAAAATTTATTAAATGTTTAAATAATTTTTTTTGGATAAATATTTGCGATGATGGAAAATTTTCTTGTATTTAAGAATGTAAATTCATAAAGATATTGTAAATGATGAATGTATACCAAAGAAAAATGTCTAAATAAAAATAATAAAAAAATTATCTAGTGATTAAGGGTTGTTTAAGTTTTTTCTGGAAAAATATATACTTAACTTATGGACGGGGTGTGAGTTTAGTAAAATAATAAAAAATAAATGAAAAATATGACCTGGAAATGAGAAATTAAACCGGATATTTCTAATAGAATTAGTAGCTATAATTTAAAAGTGAATTAGATCGTACTATGTGGCGAAAAAGCATTAAATATGGCAAGCTATAAAAAAAATCATTGAGCTTAAAAAAATTTAAAAAAATAGTAAAATGTTTAATTTTCAAAAAAAATTTGTAATCTTTTTAAATTTCTGTAGTATTTTATAAAAATAAAAATAGTTTAATATTCATTCAGTTGAGCATGTTTGTGGTTCGGATAATAGATTTTATAGGTATAAAGCATCTACAAAGGGTGTCAGGATCATAGAACTACAGGAAATTTCATATACTTAAACAAATTATAAAATGTCTAAATTAAAAATTATAATCGTGTAAAGACAAAGAATTTTCGTAAAATTTTTTTTTTTTTTAGAATTTCAATAATTGATTTTTATAGTGCAAAAATTATTTTAAATTTCTGTTGGGTGAAATTTCTTGTGGTTCTTCAGTTTCGATACCCACAAAAAGTCTTAATTGGGGAAATTGTTATATCTGATCCGATTTTTTGAAAAACTACAAAGTTGCCCTCATATTTCCAGCGAATTAAAAATTTACATGGATATATAGAAAAATTTTAAATAAAATATTTATTGGTGAATTTCACTAATAATAGATTTTCATTATGTATATCTTTCACGTGGAATATTTAGCTACATAGGTTAAACTTACTTGAAAATGAATGGTTACAATTAATTTATCTGCTTGCTAAATTTAAAACGTTTTGAGAATAAGATAAGAATTTATAATTTATGCGAAGATATTTTTAAGAGTTGCTTCCGACTTGAAAATTTATTGGTTTAGAAAAGTAACATAAAGATAAGAAAAAAATTATAAAAATATTTTTTACTTAAAAATAAGATAGAAGTAGTCATACTTAAAATAGTTTTAATATTTATGTATGTTTTATTTATAATGAATTTATTTAAACCTTTTAATGCCATATTTGAAAAGTTTAGATATTTAATAAACAGAACTTAGTAAAGAAACTCTCATATTAAATATGGGTTCGTTTCAACATATATGCTAAAACTTGAATTTATTTATAATACTATTTTATGTGTTCATTTATTAATAGTAAATTTTTACTTTTAATAAATTTCTTGTCTTTATTATTTAAAAAAGCTATATGAAGAGAATGGATATTCAGTCAAACAATTTTTTACGTTTTGGTTTATATCACATATTAGCAATCAATACAGAGTGAATGTTTTTGTCGTGATTAAAAATTTTGCATGACATAAAACAAAATTTAACTCTATGTATTTTGATTTTTGATTTTATCACTTATAATGTGTTATTAATCATAAAATTCTGTTTAAACAATTAAGTACTTTAAAAATAATCCTAATTTTTTTCAATAAGTTTAGGTAGAATAGGGTCAAGAAAAATATTTTGAGCAGAAAAAAAATTTGAACTTAATTTATCATGAAATTTAACTGGGTGGTTTTTACGCAGTCAGAAACAAGGTGGGAATTTTGTCAATATTTTACACTCAAAAAACTCAGAATAAAAACCACAAAAGAACATAGATAAATTTATTTCATTTGTAGCATAAAACCAAGATTTATAATTTTGGTGTTAAGTTTATTAAAAGATCATATCCCAATAAAAATTAAAATTTAGAATTCAAATACTTTTTAGAATATAGAAGTGAATAAACCATGAGCCTAAGCATATGGGGCTCTCAGAAACCATATCTGAAAGGGGGTAGGGTGTTTGATTGATTTTTTTTTAATATATGGCAGATTCTTTTAAAGACGGGACGTTTTTTTCCTACAAGTCTTATATATTGATTATAATTAGGTATAATATTGACTTAATAACTATGTATAGCTTTAAAATTTTTATAAAACTTGCCTAATTTAGATTTTTCCAAATTATTATTTGCTAAAATTTGATTTTAATCAAACAAAAATATTCCCATTAATAATCAATATTTTTAACAAAAAGGAAATAAGAAACTATTACAAGTAAAAATTCGGTGTGTGTAATAATCTGATATATGTCAGATTATTTGAATTCTCAGAAGTTTTAACAACAGGAGTTACAAATATCCTTTTATGCGTAAATTCGAGTTATTAACGAATGATTACTATTAGATCTGAGGATTATTTTAAAACTATAGAAAAAATTTTATTGTGAAAAATTAAAAAAAAAATCCATTTAATTATGAATGCTATTGGTTTAATTTTCTAGATAAAAATGAATATTAAAAAATTAAAGCTCAATAGGGTCTATGAAAAGATAAAGAATATTTTGCAGTGAGTTGCAATAAAAAATTCTTTTAAATTTGTTAAGTATTTACTGATATTAGTTCTTTAAGCTTTAAAATAATAGAAGCATAATTAAAGACTCGATTTTTTTAACAATACAGAATGAAAAGAAAAACTGAATCCTGTTATTGAAAACGAAGAACTAGTGAGCCTAAGAAATATATTTTGAAATATAGATATCTTCAAATGAAATACGAATTTCCATAAGATAAAATAACATAACTATTTAATAAGTTAATTATAAATAAAAGAAATACGAGATTTGGATATTCTATTTCAATTAAATGAATCCTGGTGTGGATGCAATTGTTACTTACGAGTACGGACTATCAGGTGTGTTGGTAATTTATTTTTTTGAGTTTCTTAATTTATATTTGATATCGCTACATTTTTGAAGAAAATAGAATTTCACTGTTATTAAACATATAAGCATCATTAAAATATTTTTTAGAGTACATTTAAGTACAATTTAATTTGATATTTTGATAATGGTGAAGATATAGGGGTAGTAAAATATGGTTTTGTGGCCGTAATAACTCTCCCACACAATATAGTTGAATCATTAACCCCCCCCTTTTTTTTAAATTCATGGAATAAGATAGTGACTTTTGTTTAAATATCACATATTTGTTTTCTAAATAAGTTTTTTCAATATTTTTTTTTATTGGGAGTATTTGAGATAAATTGTTTTTGAATTGACTATTGTTGGTGACTGGAGTTGAAAGATGGCATATCACGAGTTTGAGCCGGAGATTGATGTTTTAAAATATTCTTTTCTTTTATTTAGTCTTTATCTTAACATTTATTTTAATTAAACTTATTTTAAAATTTAGGAAATTCGTAATAAATTTTACTGTATATTCCCAGTGTAACAATAAATAGTAATATAAAGTTTTATATATTTAAAACATTGAGTTTATCACTCAAGAAATTAATTATTTTTGTACAAAAAAACCTTTTCTATAAGTGTATCAAAAATTCGAGTTTACATAGATATTGTCTTTCAAATAAATAAAATCATAATTTTTTAACTAATTTATTACCCTAATTTGCAATTATAGAATAAAAAGCACCAAAAATAAAATCCCATACATATTAATAATTAATTAGGGGTGTATTTTAATGTATTTTATCATTTAATACTAAAATTTGACTCTTTTTAAAAGATAAATCAGTATTAATGCTTTTGATTTTCATCCAGATTATTCAAAAATCAACGGAATAATAAACTCTGTCTTGAAATTTTATTTTGATAACACTAATAAGGCTATAATTTTATCGGTATTTATCGTCTAAATTTAAAAAATAATTGGGCATAACAAATCTGAAAAAAATTATGGAAATTATAATGGTATCTTAATTTTTGATATAGATGTTCCTATTTGGGGTTTGAAAAAAATTGATTATTAAAATATATTTTAGTGCTAATCTTGGACCATAATATTTGTATGAAAAAAGCGTTTGGTCTGCCAAAAAATCTCCCATATACATATTATTACATGGGTTTGGTATTTACGTAGATTATATCTTTAAGTGGTGATTTCTATCCTCAATTGGATTCGATCTAATTTAATTAAGAGAAAATTTTATTGGATATTGTGTAATTTTATTTAATAAAAGTTCAACTAATATAAATTAAGATAGGTCACTATAAATTTTCATTATGTCCAATTGTTTGTTTCTAAAATTTTCAAGAGAGAATTTCGTTTATTTCTGGTAAAAAAACAATTTATTATACCTAAAAATTCGAATGAGACTAGATAATTTTTATGAAAATTTTCAAAAAAAATCAAATATTTATAGTGTTTTAAATTATAAATATATGAAATTAATTTAAGAAAACCCTTTTTAAACATCTCCTAAGAGTGAAATACCTTGCCGTGGTTTAGGGGCTTAATATTGTACTTTTTGAAGTATAAAAAATTAAAATTTCACAAAAAGTTGTACTATTATAGGTGAGTAGTGGAGAAAATGCACAGATATAAGAAGGATAGTGATTCCAGAGGAAAAATGTCTCAAAACAGAATGAATCGTTATTCTAACACAGCTGAGACATATTGAGGTGCTAAAGTCCAGTTTTAGGCATTCAGAAAGATCTTAGCGTCTAACAGATATTTTTAGTAAAGCCATTTATATCAAAACAAAGTTTGGTTAAGAGCCTAGTTTTTTTAATCACGTTAGATGTGTGCTCTGAATAGGAGCTCATTATTTTCAATGAAATATTTTCATTGAAAAAGAGCTTAGTTTTTGTCTGCATGTGACCTCATTGATACACACTTACTTCAAGCAATTTCAGAGGGGGGGGGGTCTTTCGATTATTATATAGCGCCCTTTTACCGTGGACACACAACCCTTAGTAATTCAGAAAAGCTTATTGTGTTTAGGATAACAGTCTTTTCCATCGTCTTTTTTTATATGTATTTTAGTATAGTTTTTAATGATTTATATTAAAATAAAAATAAGTGATACAAAAAAAAAACTGTTTTAAACAAACCCAAAATAAAACAATTTTGCTCAAAACCTTTTTTTACGTAACTTATACAATTTAGCTGTTATATTTTTTCGAAAACACGAATACCTAATAGAAATTTAATTTTTTCCTATTATCATCTTAAAAATTTACGAACCAAAAACACACAATTAAAAAACTAAATTTTGACTCAATAATAAAACCCTATTAAAAAATATTTCTCATAATTGGTTTTTTTTAAGTGTTGTATAATAGGAAAATAAATTTTTGCAATTATAAAATTATCATGGAATTAGAAAAGGGTAGAGTTATGTATGAATATTTCTTTGAAGATTATGAAATTTAAATATAGAATATTTTACACTTTTTTAATTTGTAAATTATTAGTGAATTTTTAATCAGATTTGTAGGAAAATTATTTTTTAGTTTAAAAAAATGATTTCGAAATTGGTAATTTTAAACCAATTATGGTTTTTTTCAACATATAATTATGAAAATTCTTGTCTATAATTACGATCTAACTCTTGACATTTTGGGAAGTTAGAATTTTAACGAGTTTGTTTTTTTAAAACCAGGCTAGATCTAAAATAAACATACATGGTCTAATATTAAATTTATCACTGAAATTTTCTCCTTCAGTTTTAAAGAATTAAGAATGAAATATCTCCAAAATCCAGAATTTATCCATTTAAACCAGAATTTAATCAAAAAAAAGAAAAAAAATATTTTCTGAAAATAAGGTTTTTTTCGCAACCCGGATTTTCAATTTCCACCAATAATAATTTTTTATCGAAAATATCGAGTCAATGAATCGAATTTACTAAATTTTAATTAAAATTAATCTTGTTAATTTATTTTCTAACTTATTATTTATTAGAAATAATCAATTTTTTATAATAAATCTAGTGATATCAGATTAATAAATGTAAAAATTCTCTAAAAAAACCGTTTAATTTTAAAATTTTCTTAATCTACTCAAAATTTCAACAAAAAAATCTTATCTGTTGTATAAGTACATAAATAATGTTTTTTATTGTGAAGTTAATAAAAATATTTAAATTTGATAATAGAATTTTGTCTTTGAAAATTTTTAAATTGTGTGAATCACATTTAGATTTCTTCAAGTGTATCTTTTTAGCTTACGATAATTTATTTTTTAAACAAAGCCAATTATATTCGCTTCTTTTTCTTCGCCGTCTTCTTCTGGGTAAAATTTTTTATAGAGGTCCAAGTAAATCGAAACTGTTATTTTTCAAAAAAGAGAAAGTTTTTCCCACGCAATTATTTGTACCTGAGTACATATATATGTACTCATCTAAAGTTAGGTATTTGGATATCAGAAGAGTTATCGTGATATTAAAGAATTTTTCTGCAAAAGTTGCATTAGTTCATAGAATTAAAATTCATTTATATTATCCGAATGTGTAGTTATTTTTGTTAAAAATTATAATAAAAGATTTTTTATTTCCACTAGCTGAAAAAATGAAGCTTTATCAGTTGTTTTTTTTATAATTTACTAATTTTAATAACGGAAGATTTTCTTTATATATTTTCCTGAACGGTTAAAAGTAAACTTAAATCGGATTTAATGCTTAAAATATATGTATATCTTTCACGCCTGATTAAAAATATTTTTAACAAACAAGTAAAGTAAAAATAAATAGTTATTTATTACATTATTTCGAAAAAATAATTTTCTAAAATTATCGAATATCCCATCGAGAAAAAGAATCATATTATATTTATTTAAGAAAAAAAATACTTCAATATCATTGGAAATTAAAGATTCTAAAATTTATTCTAAAATTAAGCATCTTGAACGCAACACAAGCTTCGATAGATATATCCAATATTTTATTTACTGCAGTTTTTCAAAAATTTAATTTTTTCATTATATGTTTTCCATTAATTTTTCTTAAAAGATTTTACTAGATCAAAAAATATTTTAGAGGATATTCATCCAAATTTCTTTGAGAAATTTATCTGAATATTTCTTATACACGAAGAGATTCTTTCATTTCTGTTGAAAATATCTTTTTTAGCATTTAAGAGCTCTTATCTCTGTCAGAGATAAATTTGTCAATTCTGTTAAAGGTATCCGTCTTTTTTATGTTCATAAAAAAAAAAAAATCAAAATTTATCCACCCGCAACCGATATTACTAATTATTCAATAATGATGCGTTATTATTTCAGCTAGCATAGAAGCTAAAACCAGGAAATTTTTTTAGTGCTTATTTGAAAATAAGTGAGTGGAATAAAAAAAAGATACCATTATTATGTTTTAGTTCTTGTTTTTGAGA
>LSSL01003291.1:0-15666 GCA_001953115.1 Smittium mucronatum | reverse complement strand
TTCGGTACAATTTCATGCCTCCAGTCGCCGTTACGTTGTCTGATCTTCTGAACGTTGAATTACTGGTATGAGTTAGGTGGTTTTCCATTTTTGGGGATGGGGTCAGAAGAGTTTTTTCAAATTTTTTTAGTATAGTTTTTAATGACGCTATCTTACAATAAAATTCCGTCATACATAAAAAAAAAAAAGCAAGAGAATGTTTAGAGAAGCTTTAGAGAAGAGAGAGAGTTAAAAAATTACCTTTTCACATTATTGTATTCTCTTCAAGATCTAAAAAGTTTTCACCGCATAACTATTTTAGTAGTTGCTTCAGCTAATTTTAGTTTTTTTAAAAATCAAAAACGACCAAAGAGTAGTCTGAATTGAGTTACGAGAAACTGTTCCCTTAAGAATAGTAGCAAATCTCGCCTCGCGTATCGCACTACATAATATTCATTTGACCTACCATATCACCTGATAGATGATAGAATACTGCAAATGAACTAACCACCAGGGAGCCTTTTCCAAAACCTCCAGGAGAATTATACGCGTCGTTTTATTGACACGCACAACAAATCCTTTCGGCCAAATTTCTGGTAACTCCCGCTCCGCTGCAACTTATTGAAACCAAGGAAACAACAAGCTGAATTTTTAACGGAGCGCTCAGCAAGAGCAACTTAACACAAAAAAATCGAGTTACCCAGATTAAAATATGCAAAGCAGTTGGTTTATCTCAGACCTTCTCCAAGGGTGTAAAAATAATACCGAAGATTAGAAAATGATTTTACTCAAACCTAATAATCTGATTCGCCCCTGACGCAAGCTTCTGATCGTTTTTAATATTCATACTATTTATACGACTTTTATAATTAACGTAATACTCTATTTACTAGTACTTATGGGGTGAATGTTTAATTATCTTCAAATTGATGGCTCCTGTTTGAAAACATAGCTATTTCTTTGTGAGATCTTGAGTTTTTCTTTATCTATTGGACAAAAGAAATATTTTTACCCTTTTTAATATAAATTAAAATAAATGATATATTGTTTTTTGGTCGCAATTAACATCTGTTTTCACGTATAGCCAATAGATTATTTTGTGAATTATTTCTAAATCTGAATAACTTTAAAATCTACGAATGAGAGCCGAACATCTTTTTAGTCTTGAAAGAATTGATGGAAAAATTAAATTAAGTCAATCTATAATATTTCGATTTTATTAACTTTTTCGTCTTATATGTGCTCAGTATTCCGATTTATCTAAATTTGATTAAACCCATTAGTCAATTTCAAATATTAAATTAATATTGTGTTAATTTTCCAAAGCGAGCATCAATGCAGCATAAATATTGGCATTGAAAACGGCACGATATGCACCACTGACGACAAAATAATTAAGTTTTATTGTTTCCAAAGGCAGTAGTTTAACTTTGGCTTTATGGCTTGATTTTTATTTTTCATATGAGATCAAAATCCCTGATAGAGACTCAATAGTTCAGCTTTAAATGTAACTATACAATTAATTTATTATATAACGTTTTATTGAGCAAGATTTAAGCTTTTATCTATTTCTGTGTATAGTTGAAAATAACAACCCTGCAAATACTGTACAATGTTTTCGGCTTTACCATTAAATGTTTACAATAATTTATGCCCATGTTTTAGCTTAATAATATTCCAAAGTAGAATCATCCCGGGGCATACAAAGAATCAGAATTAAGCATTGGTGCACACAATTCAAAATCCCTAGAATTGATTTATGCTAATAGTTTCCTTAATTAATGGAATACCATTTCCTTTCTATAGCTAACCAGTCTATAAATCGAAAGAAAACGAAATTATTTCCAAGCTTTGTATGCAGTTGAGTTTAGTTATCACCTCAACTCATAATATTTTTTATCTAGTGATGAGTAAAATGTTTTATTAAAGAGTTTATTTGTCAAACCCATTCCCCTCAATTCGGATTCCTATATAAAATACTTGGAAATAAATGTCTATGGACATATTTTCAAAAAAAAAATAGAAAAATAATTGCTATTTTTGAAATAAGTATCCTAATCTATTTAAAATCAAAGAAATTGATTCTTTCATCAATTTTGTGCCTGGAAATATTAAAATTTTTAATTAAAAATGCGTAAAGTATTGCCCAATTTCTACTAAACTTCTAAAACAACTTATTAGAATATTGTATTTTAAATTAAAAAAGCTAGAACTAGATTAGAACAGAATAAATAATTATTCTGGATTTAAAGATAATATACAGGTCAGATTAAGCCATAGCGGCCTCAATGGCTGAAATAGATTTGGGTATATTTTCTGTAGTGACCTGGATAGAATCGCTTGTATCACCAACAATCACATTATCTTCGATTCTCATCCCCATTCCTTGGAAGCTCTTGGGGAAGTTATCGTCATAAGGCACATAGACTCCAGGTTCCACAGTAACTACCATACCCTTTTGCAATTTGATGCTTCTGGAAATGTCCCCAGTATCGTGTAGATTTAGTCCCAAGTAGTGGGATAAATGATGTGGGTATAGGATATTCCTCAGCTCTTTACTACTAAGGCCAGAGAATCCCAATTTACTTAGCCCTTTCATGAGAAGGGACTCGGAAACCATGTGAACATCATTCAAAGACATGTCAGAATCAGAGTACATGTATTTGATACATTCTTCTTGAACTTGTAGCAAGGTGGAATACAGATCGGCTTGACTCTGTGAATATCTTCCGCTTACAGGGATGGTCCTGCTGACATCACTCATATATTCAGCATATTCCATTCCAGCATCGATGAGGAGCAATTGATTCTGTTGTACAGGTAAGTTATTCTGAGTATAGTGCATTATAAGGGCGTAATCTCCGGACCCGAAGACAGGAACATAACCCGATCTAACTAGAGGAGACTTATTTCCAGCTCCAACTTTTGAATAGTATTCAAATGCAGCGGCCAACATATCCTGATTTACACCTGGCTTACATTTCTCAAAAATGGCGTTATACCCAAAACCAGTGACAGAACTGGCATGTTTTATCAGTTTTTGTTCGGCCTTTGATTTTATCAGTCTCAATTTCTGGATCTGTGTTCCAATATTCCAATAGCTCGAGCTTGTACCTGAATGCATCAATTGCTTTAAACAGTTGTTGAAAGTAGTTTCGGAGTTGTATGGTCCGGATATGTAAGCGGCCCTATTCTTTGTAACTAATTCAACATTTGAATATATGTTGCCTCCGTTGGCGATAGCGTTTTTGATTGATCCAGTTATAGAACTCTCGAAATTTCTTATAGGGAAAGCTTCATCAGCACCAAAAGTGTTCACTGCCATCTCAATACCATTTACTGGGCCTGACCAAACTTCCCTTGAATGGTCTTTTTGTTCACAAAATATTGTGGTCTTATAGCCTTTAGGTGAAAACTTAGTCTTTTCTACGTGAAGTTTGTAATTTTTTTATGTTATAATAAAGACGAAAAAATCTCCTTAATAATAAAAGACTGTTGTGGCGTCAGGAAATACCTAAAAGAAGAACCGAGTTAGGCTCGTTCCAACCGCTCATATAATAAAAGTCGGCATCCTGCCTGAATGGATAGCTAAAATTAAAAGATATGGTTTGATTGCATTAGTGAATCTCGGTGCTAAAAATAATATAAGAATATGGCTATATCTTAAATGATAGAACTAAATGTGGAATTTACAATATCCCAGGAGAGTAATAGCAAATGCTAGAACTGAAAACCACTACCATGCTATTATCAGGGAGCTCAGACATCAATTTTTCTCGCCGAGTTTCGAACTCAGATAGCTCAATTCCAGGAACAACTATGAATTCGAAAGCATAGAATATGTTAAGCTTTGAAAAGATAACAAAATGCATAAGATACAATGGGTAAATAAATGCGGGTATTACTTTCATTATTCTCCAAAAGTTGCGAATGTGTAGATGAAACGGGCTGGCCAGTCCATAGAGAGGTGATAGTATCCTTACTCTTTTGAACTTGCATAAAATTAAAACCGCCAAGAAGGCTATTCGATTTAATCGCTGAACTAGAGAAAACTATAGATAAATAGAATTTTAGATTAAGGAAGCCTTGGTGAAATAATGTTCATATCTGGAGAATAGCTTGTACTGATGTAAAGTTTCCAAAAGATAAAATGCTAGTTATAAAAGAGGGAAGTGTTAAAATTGATACCTCTAGCTGATTTCTGGAATTGGCTGATAGACCTTATCGACCTAGTTAATTTAAACATGTTTTTGATAATATTCTTTAGACGTGTTAATAAATGACGTGTTTTCCTATGGTATTTGTATAAATATTATCAGCAAGACTAGGGAAGAATTGGTTATTTTATAGATTTTAAGGTTTGCGATATAAATTATTCGGGGTATATTCAGTAGGATTTGTTCAATGTATTGGATCCGTAAATTGATATCCCCTCAGTTTTGGATATTGATATCTTGGCCAATTACTTAACCCAATACTACATTGCACAGGAAATTGCCAGGTTGAATATGCTGTGATTATTGAACATAATTATTGAGCGGGTAAATATCCCATTATATTCCAGAATAGATTCCCTATAGCCAATACCTGTCTGCAAAAATTGCAGAGACCCTCTTGAGCCTATGCAGAGCACAATTTATTGCCTTTTTTTTGCTTTGTAGCGATTCCTATTTGATGAATACAATTCTATCAATATTTATGGGTATTTGAAATCACAAATTTATTCCGTATAAAAAATGCATTCAAACTGGGGCAAACTTTAATGCATAATTGAATTTCCACTTTCGAACAAATATAATATTAGCAGCCTTCCTTATTCAACTGTTGTAAACCAATTAAGAGCTCTAAAGAACCACAAAAAAATCTTAGGCTCTGAAAAGAGTTAATATTATTCTTAGCGAATAATAACCATTTCTCAACCTGAGCCTTTTAATGCAACGATCTTTCTTTAGAAGATAAATTACACTATTAGTCCCAGTTTATAAAATTTGCCACCAGTTGAACGTTATAGGCTTATTCTAATATATTAAAAATAAACGAATATAACTAGTCCTTTGAAAAGTTATGGACTTCATTTTAAAGATATTTTTATAAGCTAATATACCGAGCTGATAATATCCTTAAAAATAAAAAATTATCTCAATAAATAGTTTTCGACCTTTTTCACATTTTTAAAAAAATATATATTCCATGCAAGCGTAAGTCCCAACAATCGTTGGTGTATCTATTGCGCACACCAACCATCAACGGATAAAAAAATTTATTTATAACCCTTTAATGACTTCAGACAGCATTAATAACACTATTGGCCATGTTAGTGTTCACCTGATATCTAATTAATTTTTGGTTTTACTTAGTTTCTAATCCAGTTAAAGTCCTTTTAATTTAAACCAAGATACTCAAGTTAGATTTTATGTTGAATTTACTTATAAATTGAAATAAAAACTTATGTTTTTTTCTATCGTATCTAGTGAATAAAATTCCCATCTAAGCAGTCAAAAAAATTACCTCGGCATAATTTCAAAGCTCTGTTAAGAGAGCATAGTCAGAAATTAATATAATTCAATGATAAAAAAACTCATTAAATGAAAATGTCAAATTAAACCTCTCTAGAGAAAGTTGTACAAAATTGATTTCTAATTTATATCTGGTTTAAAAAGCTTATAAATTTACATATTTATGATCAGCATACACCAGCGATTATCGAATAGTATATGAGAAAATAAAATGATATTAAAGATAGAAAAATATCTAGATAGAATGAGAGAGTTAGTGTTGGAACTTAAACCCTAAATCCATTATTGATAATCAGTTGAGGTCACCAATATCAAAAAGAGGATGGTTTTAATTTTATTCTATATTGTTTTATCTGAAAATATAATTTTAACTGAAAAATTCCTAAAAAAAACTACTAGGGAAAAGATTTAGTAAAAAAACAATATCTGACTTTTTCCAAGTTATATTCCTTGATAAAATATCCCGAATAGTTAAATTCGTGATAATTAGCCTCAAATGATTGGGAAAACTCACTCACGCATTTAATTATCAATGAAATGTATTTTGGCACTAATTTTTTTCATCGCGTATTTAAAAATGAACTCTGATATAAGAATAAGTCACGAAATAATTTTCTGAACCTCCATAATGTTTTTTCTGAACCTTGATAAAAGTATCTACAATAAACATTTCATATACTTCCATATTATAATGAATCTTAGAATTGATTGCAATTTTTTTTTGAAAGGCTCGTTATGAAGAAACCATTTAATATCTTACAAAAGAAAAAATCCCCTGGTTATTGAAATGGCACTTTTTCAAGAGAAAAATAGCATTCATTAAAATGCTGATAGAGTTAATAAAGTTTATCTCAAGCCTATTATTATTAGTGCATCAATAAAGTGTAATTCAATTGGATACGGCTTAGAGATAGTTGGAAAAATAATACTGATACCTCATTTTTTTTCTCAAATGTGAGGCTTTAAGCTCATTCCGGTCTTTTTTTTGCATATTTTCGTTACAATTAATTCTTTTATTTTGTTATTCACAGTAACTTGAACAAATCTATTCACCTTTATTATAGGTAAATTAACTGTTATTTTGAAAACACTCTTACATCTGTCGAATAATATGCTTTCACATATCAATGTAAGTCATTTTCAATTAAATTCAAAAAAAGTAAGAAAAGGTAAAAAAAATGAGAAAAAGTAAAAAAAATTAAAGAAAAGCAAATCAATCCGAAATTATTGTTTTAATTTCACATAAAATATGGGTATCCTTGAATTATGTTTAAACGAAGCTTTAAATGTCCTGAATAAAAAACTCGAGGCTCCATTTATCCCTAACTTACCTAAATTTATGTAATGCTTTTGGACTTTAATAGCTTCTATATGCCGATAAAAACTTTCAAGTATTCTTTTAAAATCAGTTTTTTTCTATATTATTTAGATATATAAAATCTTAAAAACTAAAAAAATGATAAAACTTTTTACATATCTTAATACTGTGGAACTGCACGCAATCTTGGATGCTTTTTGTTCATACACAGCTTGTTATTGAGCTATTTTGATTTTATTTTTTAAATTAAAATGTGTATTTGTTTTTTTATATAATACCGAAATATTTAAAATTGTATCAGATCTAGATGAAATATTATTTTGATCGGAAAATTCGTTTAAAAACTGATTATGTTTGAGTTTCTGGCTTTACATTTCATAAATTTGATTCTTGTAATAATAATTGAGCTTCAAGCTTCATAATTTTCTCAGAATTGAAATTAATTCTATGAATATTGATTTTAAAGTTGATATATTTGCTCCCCTATTCAGTCAGCCTCAGATAAATATTATTCTGGTATGATAGTATTAAAAATAAGAATGCTATATTATTCTTCAGATTATTTGAAAATAAAAAATACTTCAAACTGTTGTGTTGTTATCAATAAAAATAATCAGATATTAATACGTGGTATTTTTGAGACTAAAATATCTCTAATATAGCGGCTCTTATACCAAGATTGTTTTTTAAACGGGTTTTTCTATGGGTAAGGTGATTATAAAATACTGCTAAAAATCGAATTTACTTTTAATATAATTGGTTTTATTTTTTTTTTTGAATTTAGGTAAGAAATTATGTACATGAAATGATTGATTTAGGTAATCAAAATCCTTTAATTTGAGCCAAATGGGTATAATGGATATTTTTCTTACTTAAAACTGTTTTCTCTTATGGTATTCTATCAATAAGATTGCCTAAGATGAAAAAATTTTAAAAAGATATAGAAATTTATCCCAACAGAAATTTATTTATTTAAATTTGAAAAAAATAGGTGTTAATAAATCTAGTTTTTAATCTGCTATAATTTTATTTATGTGTGTATAAAACTTTATAGTAAACCTTTGGAATTTTTCTAAAGTGATTTAGGGCATGAATAAAAACCGCATATCTCTGTCTAATTATGAGATAATTTTTTAAAAAAATGAAAATAATTATAAAACAATCCCAGTTTTAAAAATTTAATAAAACTTAACAAATTAGATTTAAGGGGTTGAATATTTGAAAAATGAATGTGAATCTATTTATAACTATAATAAGTCTATTTGTATTATTCAATGCTTTTTTTAGTCAACTTTCTATTTTTTGAGATAATATTAATTAATATAGCCGTAAATTTATAAAAAATTTAAATAAAACACATTTATTTTAATTAAACCAAGAATTTTTGGATTCGAGTAATATATACGAATTTATAATCACATTAGAATGCTTCGAAAGCAACCATTTGAAAAAAATTGATTTTCTTCTAAAAATTCACCGCAAAAATATAGTTAATTGTTAAAAGAAAGACTCTTTATTTTTTTTTCCAAGGTGCCTCATTTTCCCAAGAATTTTTTTTGATTATAAAGCCTTTTTTGTATATCTATCAACAAATTAAAAGAAACTCCCTCTACATATCTTATAATTATTTTACAATTTTCGATTATTGAAAAATATCACTAAATTCATCTTCAAGATATTGAATAATAATTTTAGAGAAGATAAATAATATATCTACCTCAGGTTATGATTTTTTATATAGTTTTGCAAATATTATTTCATCAAGCAAGGTGGAAGCTTTTTTTTTAAACAATTCTAAAATTTTATTGCATTTTAATAATTAATTATATCCTGGATGGTATAAAAGTCTTAAACCAAGCAATAAAGAAAAAAAAATATCTACTTAGAAAATTTGCATATTTTTGTGAACTTTTAAATAATTTAAGGGCCATGTACTTTTTCATAATTTTAAATATGGTGAAAAATTGAAAAAATTGGATACAGAATAATCAAATTTATAAATTAATATGGGTGTGATTTCATCCTTATTCTAAAATAAAGGAATTAATTTAAGGCTTCTGATAAAACATTCAAAAAAATAAGATAAAACAAAGATACAATATTTAAATCTTTCTAAACTTTATGAAACACATATATTCATAGTGTTTTTTTTAAATAAGGAAATGATTTTAAAATATTAATGCCTAAATTATAGAGATTTTTTTTAAAAAAAATTAGGAATCTGTTACTTAAAAATGTACATCTAAAAAATACATATCACTTGCAGCTACATTAGAGTAGAATTTATCAATAAAAATACTGCCAATATTGAAATATTTCAAAGAATCTGTAAAAATATAAAATAATAAGAATATTTTTAAGGTTTCTAGATAGCTATTATTCTTCTGAAATAAACACAAAAATGATTAAAATTATGTAAAAATAGTTATTTATCGTTTTAAACCTCAAAAAATATATGTGTTAATTGATCATATTTTTTAAAATTATATGCCTCTTTATGTGGCGTATTTCACGATTAAGTTAAATAAAAAATGAATTTTGGTATTATATCAACCAGAAAATACCATAAAAAAAATTTTTTTAAATAAAATGGATTATATTAAACTAAACATTTTCCCAGCAGTTAGCCGAATATTTGGATAAGTAAAGTAATTAATTATGGTTTCAATGCGTGCTGTGAATTTTGTTATCTCGTATAAAATAATAACCGTGTCCCACTAAAGAAAATTTTAATTTTACTAATTATACTTGATAAAAAATGCAAAAAAACAATTTATTAGAACACAGTATAATATTAAATCCAGGAAAAACATTATTCTTTTGAGTTTACCTTAAATTGATTGAATCAAAGAGGCGATAGAAAAAATACTAGAGTTTTTCTCTCATATCTATACTTCAAAAAAAATAATTTTCTAGCAATTAAAATAAATAATTAAAGATTTTTAATAAACCAATCAAGAAATTATTGTTTATAATCGATTAATTCATAAAACTTTCAAAAATGGTCTCAATTTTTTTTTTAATTTTCGCTTTTCAACCTTGAGAAGTTGGAATTTATAGCATAACCTTTTTAAGTGTAGTCAGAAATTTCGGAAAGAGGTTATAATTATTATTAGCTTTGTCTATATCTGAATTTTATGTGGATTTATTGAAAAATCTTACAAAATAGCTGCTTTTTTAAAGTTTATTATATTGAAAAAATTTAATTAAATTTAACTATAATTAGCAAACTAGGTGTGAATATTTTGACCAATTTTTTTTCTACTTTATTAATTAGAAAAAAAAATAGAATCCCTGTATGAAAATACCGAAGTAATTTTTTTATTTTTTGTGAAATACAACCTAATTTAAAATAAGAAAAAAAGTTATTTTATAAGCCCAAATGCATGGAATTATTATTGATAAAATTTTTGGTTATATGTGTTATAGAATTGAATAATTGCTTAAAATTTCATTTTTTAATCTGAATTTTTTTGAAATATATATCTGGATGTTTTATGCATATTTAAGCTGATTTATATAACTCCTCCAAGTCATTATACATATCCATACTTCATAACTTAGTAAATATACAATATATGCTATTTAAACCATTAATTTGCTAATTTATTTCTATATTTGATTTCGGTATAATTTTATGGATCCGTTGCCTATTTGGTTAATTTCACTAACAATGCATATAATTTTAATACTTAAATATTTACATTCTTTATTCAAATTAAAGTAAGATTCAATAAATATAATGATATTACTTAGCAAAAGTTTATTCATTTATATTTAACTGCCTTTTATTAAAGATTTTATGCCACTTTATTACCACAAAAATAATATAATATACCAATTTTAATTACACTCAGTTCAATATTATATTTTCTAAAACTCTTTTAAATGTCGTTAAAAATGAAAAAAAATTACCCAAGTAATTTTAAAATTCTTTTAATTTTATATTGATTCAATCAAGTGTAAAAAATTATATCAGTTTCAATATTTTCGTATTATTTATTTATTCTTTTATATTATATAAAGTGGATAATTCTTAGAATTTAAATTTAAATTTTGGGGATAGAGTTTGAATTCACGAATCTAAATTTCCAAAAAAATTATTTAAATGACTAATAATTTTCAATAAAAAATATGTTTAATAATATTTCTAATAAAAAAGATAGGATAAATATCTTTAAAAATGATTTTTAACTTATCATATTAAAAATTAGTTGTAAACACAACATATTTTTTATTTCAAATGAAACTGCTTTTAACCATTTTTTAAATCCCAGATAAATTTTTTGATTTTTTCGATTTTTTCTGATCTATTTTTTCATTATTAAAAATAAAAGAATTATAGAAATTATTTATCCATAAAAAAATAAACTTCCAAAATTTTTATTAACATATTTAATTAAAAAGATAAGAAAAATTCGGATAAGGAATTGGATAAATTTGGTATTTTTCAACAATATTTAACTTTAAGTAATAACTGAGCTAAACTTAATAGTATTAAATTTTTTATTTTTCTTATATCCTTAATTATGTAGATGTCTTTTTTGAAATTTGTTTTGAATTTAATAAAAAGTTCTAAAAACTAATTGTAAAAATTTTTTCACCCAACCCCTCTCTGATGACTAACAGCTCCATACCTCGAGGTCGTTGGTTCAAGGGCTATTTATATAGATGTGGTTTTAAAATTTCATCGGATACTTATTTCTATGTATATATAATCAAGGGTTTTATCGGGTGATTTCATCAGTAAGAATTAAGTGTTAAATATAGTAGTGGAAAAAACGTACAAGGCACACAAAAAATTATCATAATCATCACTAATAAAGTCCTCAATGTTCTGCGTGCCCAAGTGATACTTAAATCACATCTAACATCATACTTACCTCACTCTTCATTCCTTTAAATAAGCTGTATTAATGAGGGGAAATTCAGCCATAAATTAAGCTCATAATTAGCGAAAAAAACTCAAAAAATGGTTGAATTTTTGTAGGAACATACTTTTAACATACCCAATAAAATTAACTCAATTAGTATAAAGTTATTTTTTTGAAATTAATTCTCTAAAAAAACTTCTATACTCTGAATATCCCTTCATCTACAGATTATGGAATGTTTGTGCGAGTATTACACTAAAAAACGCTGATTTCGACTTGGCTCCTCAATTTTGAAATTCACACTGGTATTGTATCTTTTTCAGCGTCTTTTAAGATTATTTCAATAATACTTATCTAAAGTAGATCAGAATCGATAGAATTTTAGTATGAAAAATATTTTCATATGCTCAACTTAAGCATATAACACTACAAGCTATTCCAAATTTAGGGGACTTATTCCTAATTTTTATTATTTTTATTATTTGGATTCAGATAAAATTGACGTAATCGCTTTTTTAGTAATTCTGTATCACTTATACAAAAAAAAATTCATTTCAAATCTTTATCCAATTGAATTTTTTTAGTACAAAATAGGTGAAAATCTCTCTAGATAAATTAATTTTGATTTATTAGCTGTTATGGTAGTTAATAATCTAAAATTAATAATGTTTAATAGATAAAACTATAAAAATACTTTCATTTTATAAACTCCTTTTACAATCTTATTTTATAAAATGTCATTTATTTATGTTCAGGATTTTAATTTATCTCAAAAGAAAAAATCAAATTATTTCATTAATGATTTTTAAATCTGCGTTTATTTTTTAAAGGATTTTTTCAAAAATTTCAAAAATACCAAAAGAAAATTTATACTGGAAAATATATTTTTGGTTCTAAAATTGAATTAATTGTGACCAAATTATCATGAAGTTTTCAAAATCGAAATTTTGAATGTGAAAACATATATGGGCCTCCTTATTTTGATAATTAAAATATATCTTTTAAATTGATTGAAAATGAATTACTAACTGGTTGGATTAGATTTCTAATGGAAATTTAAAAATTTATTACAATATTAAATTCAAAACTAATTTAATTTTTTTCCAAATCATTTAAATTTTCGATAATTTTTTTTTCAAAGATTGATTTATTCGCAAGCATATAAAATCTATTCATTATCTTGGGTATAATTAAATAATATTAAACCTTTCGACAAACTAAAAATAAAGAATAGAAAAGTAGAGACAGAAAAAAAATTATAAGAAGTTCAATAAAAAGACCTTAAAAATAACATCAATCAAATAAAATTCTGAATTTAAAAATAAACATTATGTCTCAGAAGTAAAACATAACCTCTAAAGAGTAAAAATTAATATATATATATATATATATATTTAATATAGCACCGAGGAATGCATAAATTAGATATTTTTTTGAAACATAGCGTCAATTTTATCTGGTTTTATTTTCCACCATATTTATATTTTAATTTTATTTCAGTGATTACAGTTTTTTTTATCTGCAATAAATTATTTTATATGTTTATTATCATTTAAAAGTTGGAAAAATTTGTTAATGTTAGAGGTGGATCTGTTTAGTTGGGTGGAATAGTGGATTATGTGTAATTTAGACTAAAAATAAAATAAAAATAAAACATAGCTTTTATAAAGTCGATTTGCCATTAATTTTTTACTTATTCTAATTAAACCAAAATAACAGAAATCATATATATATGTATAAAATATCTTTTTAGTTTGCTCCACGCTAATAGATTTTAATTCTCTGAAACCAACTAAATAGGTTGATATAAAATTTAAAGTATTTAAGTGTAATTTCCCCCCTAAAATTTGAAGTTATTAACACGATCAATTTATCCGCATATATAAAGTGGAGGAAAATTTCTCTATTTAACCTGATTAGGAAGAATATTTTCTTTTTTCAATTTTATGAAAAACCAAATTAAATTGCGATATTTTGTTTTATTGATACTACAAGTTTTACAAAACTAAAATTTTTGTATTTTTTATTTTTATTTACCATTTTTTATAATATTTTTTAAAACAAAATATCCAAAATAATTTGGATCTATTAAGTTATTATAAAATTTAAACTGTATTGTGCTGATTTGGGCGCCACTATATTGTGTTTAAAATAATTGTAATTTTGATCTTAATAATCACTGAGAAATATTTGAATGCTCTATTAGGACTAAAATACATCCGCTTCTTTTAAAAAAGGATTTTTTAATTGAAAACATATATATTTATCTAATGAAATATTTTTACTTCACAATGATTTATGCAAGTTATTTTTAATGGAATTTTTAATAAAGATTTTCCCTTTTAAATCTATAAAAATATCATCATCCTTATAAAATTCTTTGAATTGATAATAGCTTCATCGGAAAAGTTATTATAAATTCCATAAATTTTTAATGATGATTTTTTTTTAAAGGTGTTTTTATAAACATCCAAAATAATTTTTTTTTTAGTATTTTCATGTTTTTTTATATGGTAGAACATATATTTTAGTTTCCGAAAAAAAAACCTGCATATTGAGTGACTTTGAGATTAAACAATAAAAAGTTATATATCCAATTGATAATGGTATTTTAAGTTTATTTAAACATTTTTATACATAAGGTATTATATCCCCCCCATATGAACAGTAAATTATAAGAATAACCCGATAATAATGAATATTTATTATTTTACTCAAGTAATCATCATTTTCGCTCAAATAAATTTAATTATTTATTTTGTAGCTTTTTGTAAATATATTTAACGGTTTATTATTCATTTTTTTTAATTTAATACGCCTGTTGCATAAAATTACAAATTTCAGATAATATTTCAAAACAAATTTCGGAAAAGAAACTATAATTTTGATTAACGTATGTAATAGGTAATTGCAATTTTGTTTTTTTTTTGTTTTTTTTGTTAATACAAAATTTTGCCGTAAAATTTATAGAGCCATAAACAATCAAATGGTTAGTAAAAGAAAAAAAAAATCAAGATTTCATATTTAAATAATTTTATTAATAATTGTTTTTAAAAGTATTTCATAGTGGGGTTTTTAATGCTTTTGAAGAATTATATGTAGTTATATATTTATAAAAAAAAAAACGAAAATTTAGCAATGAGTATACTGATTAGATATCTAAGTATTAATAAAAAAAAATATCAGAAAAAACAGTATTCAGTGGACAATTTCTGACATTTATAAATCAATCAAATAAATCTTTGTGATATGATTTCTTTTTAATCTATACTATTTAATTTAAAATAAAAAAAACTAATATTCAAGCGTTAATAGTGATTTTATTTAGTATTAAATAGTTTTAATTTATGGATAAAGCAATAAAATGAAATTTTTAAAGAATAAAGATTAAAAGTATATTACTAGTAGTTTAAATCTTGAACTTCCAATAAATTTGTAATTTAAATTCTAAATTGTGTAATTATAATGCGCTAAATTATGGTAAAGAATCACTTATAATGAGCAACCAAGCATTAAAAACAATTTATTTACACGATATTTGTAAATTTCATTTATTATAATGCAAAAGGAATTTCCCGAATTCGGGGGGGGGGGGGTTAAACCTTTTTCTAAATCTCAATTCCAAAACCTAAAATAGTTATTTTAAAAACCATCCAATTTCTTAAAACTAATGTAAGCAATTAATGATAACGTGAAAATCAAAGAAATTCAAGATTATATAGGTTTTATTTTTGTTTTTGTGTTTGTCTAAATTACCCACAATCCAACCAACTTACTCCGAACCACTTCTAAAACTAACAAAACTTTACCAACTTTTAGATGATAATAAACCTATAAAAATGGTTTATTGCAGATAGAAAAAACTGTAATCACTGAAATGCAACTAAACTATAAATTTGGTGGAGAATAAAAATAGCTACAATTGCCACTATGTTTCAAACTAAAATCCAGTTTTTGCATTCGTCAGTGCCATATTATA
>LSSL01003289.1:0-20147 GCA_001953115.1 Smittium mucronatum | reverse complement strand
CTTTTCGAAAATCTATTATAATGGTTGATTTTAAATATCTGGTCTTCGACAAACCAAATGGCTTTTTATTTGAGTAAGTGTATTTCTGAGTATTTTGAATGTGCTTTTGACAACAATCCTGTTTAGCTCAATCTAATTAAGTTTCTTTAAAAGAAAAAAAAACTTGAAACACTATTAATATCTATATTTTATACATTAACTATCAATATGGAATAATGGACCTAAAGTTTAACCAAAGCTGGGTTTATTATGATAATTCTCCAATTTCGATGAGAATAACCAGTTAAATGAATATGGAGCAAATTGATTCCATCTATTTGCTGGTGCTGTTAATAAATTAGCGGAAATTTAATCCGTGAATCCATTCGCCAAAAATGGAAATCAAATCAAAAATCCTTGTAGTTTTGCAAATATTTTAAAATCTGTCTATTTTTGAAAATATTTCCAAAAACCTGTCTATTTTTGCTAATAACCCTTAAATATTCCGTATTCATACACAAAATATATTCATTAGTCTACCAGCACAATAAGTGAACATCTTTCAAAAAAATGAAAATTTGACTAGTAGAAACGATTTATTCGAAAGTCTTCAACTAGTATCAATTAATTCTATCTACACATAATAAATTGGATATAATGATATAGGTCCTTGATACTAAATAATCAAGTTTATTTTCAACAAATCGCGTTCTCATGAAAAATGTTGATTATTTTCAAAATAGTGTTTTAATTGAAATAAGTTCGGATTTATCAAACTGTGGTATTTTTTTCAAAATAAAACCAACTATTTGATAGTAATCGTTTTATGTTAGTAAAGAAAATATCCAATAGCTATTTTTTTAATTTTTTTATATTCGCTATCAATTCAAATTTATCTAAAAAAGATTGAAAAATCTTTATTATATCAATATAAATCAAATAGGCATTTCATCATCAAAAATTTTCATAGTTTTTAGCAAAATATTAGTAATTACGTTATTTATAGGAGGTTATTATTATCAAAATAATAGATACTCAACGCTATTGCAGTCCATATTCATCTGGTCGGCTAAAAATATCATTATATATAGTATTATATAGCCAAAGTTTAATAGAGTGGATATAAAGGTAATTTTAAGTTATTTAATTTTGGGTATAATTCCAAATGTATGTTAAATTCAGTTTCATATATCAGTTTAACAACAAATGTGGATTAAAATAAAGAAAAAATTTTGAGCTCCTATGGGTATCCTAACCACCAAAAGATACAGTCTTCCCCACAGTGTCAAATTAATTCGATATATTATACCGATTTTAGTAAAAAAATTGAATGTATATAATTCGGAAATCTGCCAATATAATCATTTTTTTCAAAAATCAGATAGATTATTTTTAAAAAAATGCCGTAATTTGATAAATCTAAATTTATTTCAATTAAAACACTATTTTGAAAATAATCAACATTTTTCATGAGAACACGGTTTGTTGAAAATAAACTTGATTATTTAGTATCAAGGACCTATATCATTATATCCAATTTATTATGTGTAGATAGAATTAATTGATACTAGTTGGAGGTTTTCACATAAATCGTTTCTACTAGTCAAATTTTCATTTTTTTGAAAGATGTTCACTTATTGTGCTGGTAGACTAATGAATATATTTTGTGTATGAATACGGAATATTTAAGGTATTTTATTGGCCAATTTTTTTTTTTGTATAGCCGCATATTTTGTGTACAATTGCCTAATTTTGTGTATTAACACGTAGTTTTGTGTATAACTACTTTTGAACATCAGCTAAATACATATTTTATAATGAAAAAAATCCAGTTTTATAAGTTTATTGGTCGAAAAAATTTATACGATAACAATAAAATAAATTTTTGCGCGATATTTAATCCAATTCTATTTCACCCAATTCCACTTCACCAATTTCCATTCCACCCAATAGACTTTTTACCATATTAGATAACTATCAATATGAGAAAAACAAAAACCTCGTTCGAATTTATTATTTTAGAATTTCGATTAAGTATAGGTTTTGGAAAAATATATTAACAATTTTTAAACCAAAAAGCCTAACACTGCTTAATTATCAAATTCAGAGAAAATTGAATTAGGTGATATGGAACCTGGATGAAATGAAAATTGATGAAAAGGCATTGGGTGAAATGGAAATTGGATGTAAAAATTGAATGAAATGTCCTGATACCAAAATTTAATCATATATTTGAGTGATTTTAGAAAGATTCACTCTAGCCTGAAAAATGAACAACAAAATAAATAAATAAATAAATAAATAAAAATATTATCCTAAATTAACCCAACAAACAAGGATTGTCTGAATAATTGAGGTTCGTTATATAAAAAGATATGAAACAATCTAGGATGATTAATACATATTAAACACCTAATTCGCAGAATATAGAACGGAGAGACAAAAAAGACTACTAAAAACTGATTTTAGGGAGAAAAAATAACTCCATTTTGAAACCGAATCTGAATTAGCAAAATTTTAATATTTTTTTATACATTTCTTTACTTTTGAAAACAATATCTACAGTACTCAAAATTGATAAGCTAATTTTTTTTATATTAAAATCGTAAAACTAAGAAATAAATACAAAATACAAAAAAAGAAAAGAAAAGAAAACACATTTCTTCTGTTTTTAACTCAACCATTTAATAAGCATTAAATCAATTGAAATATATGTAAACATAGCCTCAGCAAGAGTTTATTAAAGTGATAAAACAAAGACTTTATAACCAAAAACTCTATTAATTCTAAATCAATGAAAAATTAAAATATATCTTCATTTAAAGCCCAAAAGTTGCCTATCCCGAAAACACATCGTATTGAAATTTCATAGACGCTTTAATCGAAGCAGCTAATCAATTTCTTAATAGGATATTTTATACTGAAATGGCTTTGTATGTATCTGAATATCAGCTTAGCTTCTTAAAAAAAAATTATATTTAGAAAATTTATCCATTTGGATAAATGGAAAAAGCCTGAATCACTTTATCATTTTTAGTGACCGAATTGATTATTGTATTATATTCGTTGAAATATCCAAATACAGTTAACTTATCATTTAAATTTATTCGAAATGAGTAGGTATTATTTATACAGTCCCAAAATTGATCAAAATCAAAACAAATTTTATTACTATATCCTCAAAAGGGTTGATATATTCCTGATACAGCTTAAACTATATTAATATCAGCAAATTGTATTACTTTCATTTTTTAGCTAAACAAAATCAGCCCAACTATTTTCATATATATTTAAATTGAGTTAAATTATGTGTTATGTTTGGATACCTGGCTTTGAAAGTGATAAATAATAAAAAGTGATCAAGTTTATTTAATTCTTTAAAGTTTTATAGAACTAAATATTTTTCTTATTCCTGTTTTTGCAAATTAAAATTTACAATTAACTCGCCCCTTGTCCTTGAGCCAATTCTCTCGAGGTATGGAGCTGATAGAGTACTGACCGGAGTTGGGTATAATTTTTTAAATTATATTTTTATAACATTTTTTTAACATTAAAATAAATTTCTCGAAAAAAAAAATAAAAAAATATCTAATCTTGATTTATCCTATAGTTTATAAATAATATCAATGTTTAAAAATATGAACTAAAAGTGGAAGTCATACTTTGAACCACCTGCCCTTATAAACCTAAGAAATTGAGTTACAGGAATTATATCTGATTTGACATATACAGAGATTAAAGTATTATAGAACTTAAATTTTGATAGTTTATTACACAACAAATAAAAGATTGATATGTTACGGTTCTAAGAGGTTTTTAATAATCGAATATTGAGTATTACTCAATTCAATATAAAAAATAAGCATTTCATTTGGAGATTTTTGTCAAAAAACAATTTATCACGCATAATAACTAGTCGATCAGAAAATTCGTTTTTTTTCGAAAGTAAGTATCTGAAGTTATTTTTTGATAAGGTCTATATCAAAAATTGTTGGAATATTAGAAAGACATGATATTATTACTAGTTTTTTTACAATTATTTTTTATAGGATCTCGTTAAGAAACGGATGACCGATTTCTAAATATATTATATTATTATATTATATAATAATATATATCGAATCAATTGCTTTTAGACAAATATCGGTACATATTATAAATATTAGTTTTATTTTCAATATTTTCATAGGTTATTTTTTTAATTGGTGGTTTTTATTGTTACATGTTTATAATTGTGATAAAATAAATATTATTTTTTATAAAAGAGCTAAAAATTTCACTATTTTTGACATCAGTCTCTTAATTATTATATAAGCTGCCAAGAATATTTTTATTAAGGATTAGGTGTTAGAAAATTAAGTAAAGCTAAGAGATTTATTAGTTCCATGTTGTTCTAGTAACTGAAACCATTTAAATATGTAGTATATGATCTTTTTAAATTACTTATAACGATTTAACATCAATAATTTTTATAAAACGTTCAAAGAAAATCCAAAAAAAAAAAAACTCTAAAAAAATTAAATTTAGTCCTGACTCAAAGATGTTTTACTAAGGAGGGTATATCCCCTAAGAGTGAAATACCTTGTCGCGGTTTAGGGGCTTAATAGTGTACTTTTCGAATTACACTAGACCAAAAATTCACACAGCATTTTACTATTCTTGGTTGGGAATAGTGGAGAAAGCGAACAGCGATTCGGAGGACAGCGATTCCAGAGAAGGACCATCTAGAAACAGGAGGAACCGATCGTTTAGCACAGCTGAGACATAGTCTAGTGCACAAGTCCAGCGTTCGATAGTCGGACAGATCTCAGCGTCTAACAGATATTTTAAGGAAAGCCTTGTCGATCAAACCCACGTTTGGGTAGGAGCCTAATTTTATTTATCCTTTTAGAAGTAGGCTCTGACTAGGAGCTCGGTAGATTCAATGAACTGTTGTTCGTTGACAAAGAGCTTAATTCTTGACTGCACGTAACCTCAGAAATCCAGCCTACTTGAAGCAATGCCAGGGGGGGGATCTTTCAGTTGGTAGATTTAGCCTTTTTACCGTAGGTACGCAGCTGTTATTCTGGCAGAGGAGCTTATTGTAGTTAGGATAATAGTCTTTTCTATAACGTATTTTTCTTTTTATCATATTTTTTAGTATATTTTTTAATGACGTTATCTTACAATAAAATTCCGTGATACTAAAAAAAAAAAGACTAAGGAAAGTATATTTAAATTTATCTTTTAACAGTAAAAAAACTCTATTCAACATAAAATAAATATTTTCAGTTATATGGACTTATAAATAGTGTCTTTTATAGGTGCATTTTAAAGAGCCTATTATTTAGACGATTTTATTTAAATTTATTCAGACTTCTAGTTATCAATATAATAGGTACAAGATATAAAATACTTCTTGATTAAAAATTTTGGATTTAAGAAGAATTATCAAACAAAATTTCCATTTTTGTCATAACATTAGCTCCAGAAAAAACTCAATATTATATAATTTTTATAAATATTGGGGACTGAATCCTATTTTGACTAAAATTACACTATAATATGCTTATAATATAATAATATAATCTTAAATATTGCAAATAGACTATATTATTTTTAGGTAAATAATGTAGTTCGCTATCTGAATTGTAATTATAGTCTTTATAATTATATTTTAGATTTAGAAATATCAAAAGATAATTTTTTTTAGGAAAAGCTACTATATTTTTAAAAAATTATGATAAAATTAATCCGATATTATCAAAAAATTGATTTTATGTCAATAGAAATTGCAACAAAAGTCTTTAAACAGCTATTTAATAAATATTTTTATTAACCAATTATACGGTCCATATAGATCTGATAACTTTTGACAAATTTAGCTAAGGCTACTAAGATTTTTCTATTAACATTTTAAGAGCCGACAAATTCAACATTACCCGATTTTTTAATATTTGATAAACCAGTACTTAGCCAGATTAACGAAATTAGGAATTCGGCTTTTAAAATGCCTAAATTTGACTAGTTAAAGGAAAAAAGTTTTATTTTATTTTTTATTCAATAACAGCCAAACAGTTTAGAATAACAAGTTTCAATTGCATGATGACCTGAAGGGGTAAGGAGTTTTAAAAAATAACAGGCTTTTATCCATGGAATTTGTTTGGTTTTCAAACAAAAAAATCCTAGTTGTAAATTATTATGCATTGAAGTTTCAAACATCATTATTATCGAATTTATTTTTAGACTCACTATGAAGTCCACAAATTCCCAAAGCATGCAAATGTAGGTATAGTGAACTAAAACTATCCGATTTTTTTTCCCTAGCAGATAACTCTTTAAATATGGTTTTATAAATTACTGGAATTATTTAAACCAGAAGATCATCGTTATATTTGGCATAGTAAATTAATTGGAATTTAATCCCTCAATAGCAAAGTTCGTATTGTAGTTCAAAATGAATACTTGTGGCAATTTTGATTAAAAAGTACCTAATTAAGTATGAAAAAAAATGATAACTAGAAAATATGCACATATAACCCTTTTATTAACCAAATTTATACATCACTCCTTTTATGTGTATCTATTATTTCAGTTGGCGTAAATTTATTAGGAAAAACCAATAATATACAAATTTCTTAAATACATTGATATAATTATAAAAAAGTTGTATTGATTTTTTTACCGCTCACTTGAAATGGCCAAGAGTTCAATTTTGCATTAAAAATAATCAAATTTGGTTAAACAGGATTCGGAAAGATGTAAAATTAATTAATTAATTATAATAAAGAATGCGAAGAAATCTTTGGTGTGAAATTTTAAAATTTTAATAGAACCCCTGATATATATATTCGGTTGAAAATTTTGAATAACTTACAAATTGTTTAAGAAATAAAATAAAATAGTTCTTAAATATCTAACATTTAGTTGATTGGAAATGGTTTGGATTATTTTTTTGTTCCAGTTATTATATTTTAGCGAAGATGTTGTACCTAGCAAATTTTACAACATATTAGGGCAATCTTCTATAGAGAAGAGATGTTCTTATCATCAAGGTGACTACACCTCAATCGTTATAAATAATGCTAAATTAAGATCGGCGAATTGCAGGAATCTTTCAAAAGAAACAAGAAAAGATTTAGTAAAACGTTTCAATACAAAATTATCTTATGGTGAATGTGTAGGCGATATTGAGCAACTCTGGTCAAATAAATTAATACAAGTATCCCAAAATCGCGATATTGATATAAAATATCTTATTTCTAAGAAGGAAAACGATCTATTAAATATACCAATCTATAGTTTTGGAAATTATTCACACTCATTATCTCTAGATGTAATGGTGAGGTCGATATCGATCCCTCTTATCATCACAAGTTCTGCCCAAAAATTATCCTTGTCAAACTTTAATATTATTTTTACATCTGGAGTATCAGATCTTTTGAATTTATCTGAGGTTTATAATGACAGTTTTGCCAATAGACTAGAGGACAACTACCATTCTTTTGGAATACAAAAAGAAAAAACTTTTTTGACTTGGGATAATAAATGTATAGTTTTTATTTGGGGACTAAAGCTACTTGGTATTAATCTAAACGAAAACCTTCGCAAGTGCTTCAAATTGAGTGAAATGAAAACTGATAGATTGGAAACACTAATTGAGTTGGAGGGTCAATCATACATAAACTCTGGAGAAAATTGTTTGTATGATGAAAACTATTTTTCTAATAAAGAAGCTGATGATAAAATCCTAGAAGTATTGAATAGTATTTTGGAAGGGGAAACAAAGATAACCTTTATAGGTAATAGTTTATCAATTATCTTTGAATTATTTTCTAGTTTAAAATCTTTC
Source organism: Smittium mucronatum (assembly GCA_001953115.1). NCBI lineage: Eukaryota > Fungi > Kickxellomycota > Harpellomycetes > Harpellales > Legeriomycetaceae > Smittium > Smittium mucronatum. The sequence goes on along the minus strand of LSSL01003289.1, from coordinate 12,337 downwards.
AGATCAAAGTTTGAAGAGGCTAACGAGGGTGACTTTGTTCGACTAAAGAAAATATTCATAGATAATGTTTCAGATTACATTAATAGTTTGTAGTTTGCATATGAAACATGTTTTATTTAACAATTTTAAATTACTGATTAAAATTTAATTTGTTTATTGATAGTACTTATTTATTAATAACAAAATTTTGAATTTATCAGAATTTTTTATGGGTCGATAATTTGTGAATTTTTTTATCTATTATCCGAAAATAAAGTTTAAATAGTAAAAAAAATATATATATATTTAAAACATCAAAGTTGTAAATTTTCATTCATAATTTTCCATAAATTCCGAAATATCTAATTAAGATAAAATGCTCACATCTTTAAATTATTTTCTTTCTCGGAAAATTTCTAATAAAAATCTTATATAGAGTAAAAAATCAGCTCAGTTATCATACCACGCTTATTTATCCTATAATAAAACGTATTCAAATGGTTTTAAATATTTTTTTAGTCCAGGTAAAAAATAAAAATATCCAAATTTTTACAGATGTTTGAAATTTTTTTAAAATAAAATTTTGATTCTGATATATAATTGGAATATATAAAAAAGGGGCTTAGGGATTCTTTTATAGATATTTTTTAAACACCTTAAAACCTAATATAACCAAGATAAAAAAAAAATTATTATTTTTTTATCTATTAAATAGAAAAATTAAATTGTAATCAACTTTTACAGAAAATTATGAGCCTATTAAATATATTTATTTTTATCCAAGTTTAGATAGATTTTACAAAATGCTAATAATACTATTCGTAATTTAGAAACTCGAATTCACAAAATAGTTAAAATTAAAAGGTTCATGAATAAAGTGAATTCATTTTTTTAAATGTTCAAATGCTTTTATGTCATTTCATTTTTTTAAAATTTTCTTTCCAGCAGATAAATAGATTTATAGAATTTTACTAAAAAAAATCATAAAAAAGAATTCAATCTTATCCGCTTATATTTTTGCTAAATTTTCAAATTCTTTTAACGTGGTGTGTAAACGTTTATGGAAATAATTTTTTGTGAAACATCATTTACAATCCAATATAATAGAAATTCTATGGTATTAAATTCATCAGCATTATATCTTGAAGTGTGTAACTAAACAATTAATAGTATAGAGTGAAGATGATTATCTGCTATTTTCATTTTTCAATCTCGAATCCAATTACTCAAGTTTTATTTTTTCTTATTTCTTCTGCAGCCTTAATATAATTTAATGAATAAATTTAAAAAATTTAATTTTTTTTCTTCTATTAAAAATCATTATTTGTGTAAAATAAATTTTTTTTTCAAATATTTATCAAATAGTAAATAAATTCTTATAGTATGTGAGAAATAAATCTTTCACAATAAATAAATATGTATGGTTTTTATAAACCATGAATATTAACTTAATATAGATCAAATTAAAAAGTTCGGCATATTTCAGTTATTATATCCTTCATAATTTTTAATCTTCTAATTTATTTTTCACGATGATCTTCTAGATAATTTTTATTATATTTTTAAATTTCAAAGATTAGATTTATTCATCATTTAAAAATAATAATGCCACAGATGAAAGATTTTTTTTTTAAATAAATGATTACTTTAGCCAAATCAGTAAATAGAATAACCTAGATAACAAAATAAGATCTTAAGAAGTAAAATATTTAATTTTTTGGAATATTAAGTGACAGCCCTTAGAAAAAAACTATAAAAAGTTTAACATATAGTTTTATTATTCTTGGAAGCTATCCGTGGAAGAATCTAGCTGACATTCAGAAAATAATGATTTAGCATATAAAAATCCCAAAATATGATTTTCAAGTCAAATTTTTACACCGTCACAAATTCTCAAAACAAAAATAATACCTTTAATTAGCATGTATATTTAGTGTTCTATATGTTTATTGTAGGTGACATATGCCAAATAGATTTCGTTTCAGGGGGAATATAATTTTTCTATATTTTATTAAATATTGCTTTAAATGGAGGCTCAAATTATTTACGAAAATAATTCGTTTTAAAAGATATAAGTCTTGCTACTTGTATCATCAGTCATCTCGCATACTCAAGCGATGTTATTGGAAAGGCTCTTTGTATCACTTAAATTATTTTTTTGCTTAAAAGTATTCAAAATATAAACTGAAAGGAGGCTTAATAATATAGAATAAACTTTTTCATAAGATTTTTAAGCAACGATTTAATTGCTTTACTCTTCAATAAAATTTAGCTATACAAAGAAAAATTTGCGAAAAGATTTGAATTTAATCATGAAAAAGACCAAAATAAAAAAATATTTAAATATTAAATTGAGTTTTTAAATCTTCTAAAAAAACCAGTTAGCTTTTCTGCAAATAAAATCTAATTTTATTTAAAAATTTTTTGACTAAAGTGCGATCTTTTTTTATTTCATAGAGTAAAAAAATATGAAATTTTTTGGGGAAATGTAATCAAAAAAATTCTAAATAAAAATAGCCTAAAAATTTGTGGAAGTTTTAATTAATTAAAAATGTTATTATAAAATCTGTTAAGAAAAAACCTATATTTTTAATTTTATTTATCATAATTATATAGATTATTTTTATAGTTTGATTTAAAATTTATTCGAATATATTTAAAAAGATCATAAATAAATCTATATTGTTATAAGCAGAATTAAGTAAATTTATCTCAGAGTCGCTATTCAGATCACTATTTCGCTATATATGAAATATTCTAATTAATAGAAACATAAACTTATAATTGCTAAAAAAAGTCTAGAAAATTTGTCTAGATTTTTTTTACCTTAATATACATATCAACAGATTTTCCAGATTATGAAATTAAAAAATAAAACAGAGATATTCGTTCTAATTTATCATGGATGTTCATAAATAGATAATTGAACATAATTATCATTCTTATACTTAGAATCTCTATAATATTCACAGTTTTTAGATATCTTTGAATAATATTTTTATTTTTTATTTATGCTTGACCAAATTGGTTATGATTATTAATATGGATACTTATTTAAAGGCATAATTAAATTTTTACAATAAAATTGAGTTTGAATTAATACAATTAAGATTTTAGATAATCAATTTTTGAGCATATATTGGATAAACGCAAAAATTTTGAAAAACAAATTGGAATTTAATACATAAAATATATTCATCAATATTAAGAATAGATTTAATAGAACAAAATTCAATAAAAAAATCAAATCTTTAATAAAGAACGAATTTCCAACACTAAAATTTTTTTTGAAATAAATTAAAAAACCTATTATAAATTTTTACTTACGCAAAATATTAATAATATTTTATTATGTAAAAAATAAAAAAATTAGTCATCTATTATACTAGAAATCCTTTTTGTATAGAAAAAAAGGTCAATTTTAAATGTAATATCAACATTTTTATTTGGACACTCAAAGCTACTTTTCTCTAGAAATATTTATTATTTAATATAAATAAAATTTATACTTATTAATTAAAGTTTTGGAAAAAAATATATATTTTTTAAAATTTTCTCTATTTTTTAACCAATTTATCTTATATAAAAAAATTTTGATTCTAAAAATACTTAATTCGATAAAATATGATTTTAGCTGAAAATTGGCCAAAAATAACATGGAAATTGAAAAAAAATTTCAAAAAAATTATTAATAAATCAACGCATTTATTAAATATTTCAAAATTCTATAGAAAATTAATAATAAATAACAATATCTTTATTCATCAAAAGTATATTACGAGAAAAATGTTTGGAAGGATTCTAAAATTTTTGTTTTTGACTTTGAGTTTTTTAAGATCTGATATATTTGAAAATTTAAACAATTCATAATAGTAGATTAAAAGCAAATAAAATCAAGGCTTATAGTTTAATATTTTACACTAATTTAATAACTCCTTATATTTCACACTTATTTTTTGAAAAAATTAAATATCTTTAAATTAAATTTCTACATTACAAAGCATTATTATTATTAAGTATCAAGAAGGTGAGACTGTTTAATTTTTTCGAATAGAAAATATCTTTTATATGTATATCTCAACTTAATTTACCAAAAATTCTTCTTAACTTTTTAATTTATTTATAAATCTAACCACCACTAAGACATATATATATTAAATTCGCGAAATCAATAATATATTAACAGTAATTTTTTATAGGATAAAAAGATTTACTTTTAAGAACTGAAATATTCATGATGCAATTTATATTAAATAATTTTTAATACATTACTAAATTCAGTAATTTAATATTAAATTTTAACAAAAATTAAATATTAATCTGTTAAATTTTTTAAATTATAAATATTAAAAAAATTCTGTCTTCAAGAGAATTATATGTAATAATCTAAGAGTTTTTGAGTTTTTAATGTTTTTAAATTATTCTAATACTTTTAAAGGATTTATTAGTCATCTATTATTAATTGAAATTACATTTTAAACATAAATTTCTGAAATTTTTAATTTTTAATAATCTGTATAATTTTGTACTTCATCTTTTCATAAATCATTTGATTTTTTTTATTCTTTTATTAAAATTATTCTAGAATTTTTTTTATACTTAATACATAGTGAAGTAAAGACTTATGTCTAAAGACACTTTTAATATTTTAAATCTATAAATTTATTTCGATTTTTTTTGATTTAAACATAAAATAAAATATAGGTTTTTCAATAAAAAATTTTACCTCTTAATTTTAAAATAAATTTGCTAATATATGAGTAAAAACATTCAAAAACACATTTGGGCCAAAAAAATGAGATTATTTCTGTAATTTTTCAATTATAATTTTACTTAATTACCACTTCTTTTCGAGTAAAATACATTACAAAGGTTTCTTTGGGATAGAGATAAAAATTCTATGTTAATCTAATTATAATTTGACCACTTTACACCTATTTTTCATTCATGAAAAATAAATAAAATCGTTTATAGATATAAATAAAGAGCTAACTTTTAATTTTTAGAAAGCTAAGCTTTTCGAATTAAGTTTGTTTATTCCCTTCTTTAGTTATCATATACTTGATTATTAATATACCTGGACCTTAAAATTACTAGTATATTCTAATAATAGTTCCTCAATCTTTTTAATTGTTTATTCATAATATTTTTTTCGAATTATAACAAAAGTTAAATTACATTTGATATCTATTTTATATATACAAGATTTATTTTTCCAGATATATATGTTGAAAATTTACCTAATTAATATGATTTTTTTTTAGTTCATACTAATATTAAACCATCCAACCTTTATTCATGTTCAAAAAATGAATCTTACTTAATTTTGGTATTATATTATAAATATAACCAGCATATTTCATATTATGCTTTCAATTTGATTTTTAGAATCCGAAAAATAGTTTAATAATTTTATAATACTTAATTTACATAAAATAATATTTATGCTCTAATATAATTATCTAATGAATTAAAAAAAATATTTTTAATATAAATACTTAAAATCTAATTTCAAAAATCTACATTATTTTTGAATATTACATTTCACAAATTATTAATATTTTTTTGTATAAATTATGATTTTCAATTTTCAAATCTATCTAATAAACAAATGAGCTCTAAATGGTCTTAATTTTTAAATCGCAGATTCATTGGTCAGATTTTTTTTAAATTTTTTTTTAGGAATTTTTATTTACTCGAAAATCTAAGTTTTATTTATTCACAACTTTTTTTTTTATTATTAATTTAAAAATGTACTATATTTTTGATAAAAAAATTAAATTGAATTAAATTTTAGATATGAATAGAATTAGCGTACAGATTGATTTAAAAATTATTTCTCTTATATAAAATGGTATATTATTTTATTTAAATTACCTCTATAGAACAATATAATTCAATATCTTGATGTATTAATAAAATTATTTATCGTTTAAAAGTAAATTTTTTTTGATAAAAGCATAATCAATAAAAAAATATTCACAAATATTCCCATTTATTAGTATTTTCTGTATGGAAGCTATTTATTGATATGGAAATATTATTCAATTAAACATTAATATATAAAAAATTTAAATTTTCATCATTTTTCCTATTTATGAGAGCAATAGTCAATTTAAAAATATATACAGGGGTAATTATTAATTATTTAAATATTCCAAACTGTTCTTATATTATTATTAAAATTTAAACATTAAATTTTATTTATTTTAAAAATTCTTCGTATGGCTCCAGCATCATTTTGGAAATATGATTGAAATTTACACATAATTATAATAGAAAATAAATTGAATTCAAATTTAAATAAATTTTAAAAATTGTGCATTTATTTAAATAGAAATCTAAGCTTATAGTAATATAAACATCTTAGTATGTTAAAAAAAACATATTATTTCAAAAATTGAATAATTATTTCACTTACAAGGATTATATCAACCAAATAAATATGTTAATTTAATACTTTCAATATACTAAACTGTTTTTTTTATAATAAAAAAGTCTCCACTAATCAATTAAATAACATATTACAGCCAAGATTTATATAAATTTATCTTTTTTCAATTTATCTTAATTTTAATATATTTTTTTAAATTTAAAATTATTTAAAAAATTCTTAGTTTTTATCTCATATTTACAATTGATATAATTTAGTATTTTTACAATAAAAAATTATTATGTAAACGTTTCTAATTTTTAAAAAAATATTTAAAGTTTAATGTATGATCTATCAGCTCTTTTTATTCTGTTTAAAATATATCAAATATCAATTCGTATAGAATGTATACCCAAATAGTTCTAATTATTTATCTTAGCTAAACCATTAAACTGAAATTTCATTTTAGGAAATTCTGAAACAAATCAAAGAATATTTTATTTTTATTATAATTTTTTATTTATTTTAGCTAAGAATATATGTTTTTAAAATTGGAAAAATATAAATTATTTTTTCATTAGGGGTAATTAAATAAAATAATAGAAAAATTATAAATAACACTTTTATTTTTAATAAAAAGAAAAATATAGTAAATTTAAATAATAAACTAATTAAATAATTCCCAACTAAGTAAAATTTAAAAAAAAATTATTAAATAATAATTTCTTTAATGGTTGCTGTATTATTTTATTATTATTACGTGTTAAAATATTGTAAATTCGGCTCATCTAAAAATTAAAATAACTTTTTATTGTAAAATAATAACGTTTTAAGATTTTTACCCAAAAAAAAATAACCCAAGGATGTTTGAATCAATTATTTTGACTGTGTATAATTTTTTTAGTTTAAAATTGATTAAATAGTTATTTTACCATAATTTTTTTGGATAATGCAACCTATTGCTAAAATTTGTGTTTATATATTATAATTATTAAATCCAGCAATCATTTATTCAGGATCCAATAGTTCAGTTAGAAACCCAATTATCTGTTGACCTCGTGCATAAAATCTAAATAACTATACATAATCGCTTTATCAGATTTTTTTTATTAGCTTTTAAAGATATTTTATAGAATTTCTTTCTTATTAAAGCCGATGTAAAATTTTCAATTTTTATTTTTATTTATTTTATTAAGTTTTGAAAAGAAATTTTTGATCGAGAGGTGGCTTATAGAAAATAAAAAAAAATTGACCGATTAATATTTTGTATATTTCCCTTTGATATAATGTCCGTCGAGTCAATATACATTTGATGATATATATTTTGAGTAAAAGAATCTGGCAAATTGTAGCTGCGCCAAAAATTTTATGTCATATTAAGAACCAATATCCATAAAAATAGGTCTCAACCTGTATTTTTACAATTTTGCACCAATTTTTTTTGTTTAAATAAAAGGTAAACTGATTTCCCTATAAATAGTATGTCTTTTTTCATCAAAGACTTTCTTGTTCATTCATAAATTTTAAGAAATATAAATTATGTATTCTTGTATCACTAAAATATTTTGATGAAGCTTTAAGAAATACGTTAGATATAAAATTATTTTATTTTCATAAAAAAAAATTTGAAATGACTAAAAATAATTTAGTAAAAATTTTGTAGAAATTTGAAAAAAAGTTTAGCTTGATGTCAATATATTAGTTTTTAAATGATAATACTCTTTCATATAATTTTAGGAAAAAAATCTCATGGTTTTTGAATATAAAAATATATTTTATATTTTAAATTAGCATCAAATATATTATAAATAAAAAAGTATCATGAAAAATTTTATTAATTTTTAAAGTTAATTTATAATGTATTATTTATTTTATTTAAAGTTTTTATAAGATATTTCAAAAATTTATAGCGCCAATTAATTTTATATTTAAATATATATGACCTTCTTAAATTTAATTAAATAATGTAATAAAATAGTTTTTTTAGATTTAAAGACAAAATTAAATATTTAATAGGATGAATAGCTGATTTAAAATGAATGAGAGGAGTCTTTTAGTCTTAATATCGAGCAATAATGAGAAAATTGAAATATTTATATAGTTATGAGAGTTTTATAATATTTTGTAATTTTTTTATTGGAATACTTTATATTTTTTTATTAGATGATTTCATCTCATTTTATTTATTTTTTTTAGTTTAAATTCAAATTTTTCAAATTTAATAGTTATTTATGTTGTAGAAAAGATGAATAAAGTGAAATATATTATTTAGTCCCAAGAGATATTTTAAATTTTATAATAATATCAAATACCAAAATATACTACAATTGATAGAGATATTCGCATATAGGGGGGTCATATTATGGAGGGTACATATTGATTTTTCTATTTGTGATGTTAATTAATATGAATAATTAAATTAAATTAAATTATTATTTTATATAAAAAAACGGAAACCTAATCAATTAAGATACGGATAAAATCATTTCTGAACCAGAAAAAACATATTTGTGCTTTAATGAGCAATCAAAAGGCTTAGAAACTGAATATTTCATCAGTTTATTTTTAATAACTCAATTCCCCATAGAATATTGAGCTGAATAAACAAAATTAAAAGACAAGATTTAGTTCGATTTTTTAATTCAAATCCTGAAAATTATTTTTTTCTCATTAATCATCAGAAATAAATCAATTTTAGATTCGTTTATTTATGCTTCTTTTTAAAGGAAGTACTTCAAAGATATTATCTTGTCACAAATATTTTTTGTGATTTTCACAAAACGGACGTATCTATGAAGAGTAATTTATAACTATCCAATAATAAATTAAGATTTTCAATATGTTTTTTCGTATAATTTTGATAAATCGCATTTTTTTTAAAATAATGTAAATCTTAGTAATATAAATTTGAAAAAAAAATACTATTTACAAAATATACTCACTAATATCTTGAAAATTCAAAAATTTCGTTATATAGCATCGATAAGTAATCCTTTCTGTATATGCTCGATATTTTATTTTGAATTTCATATTATTTATATTTCTTTAAAAAAATTTAGTCGTCTATTATAATAGCTATTGGCCGTAATATATCGTCTTAGTGTTTACAATTATCGTTTGATGTTTTGTAATGTTTTTATAAAAAAAATCATAGAGGTTTTTTTCAAAAATTCAAGGAATTTTTTTAAACAGTTTTATTTTAATGTTCAAATTAATAAAGAATCATTGATGTATATAAATTCGAATTTTTCTATTAAAAAATTTAGAAATTTAATATTTTATTTAAATTTTTTTTACAAAAACATAAATTACCTGAATAAATAAAAAAAAGTCATTCTTTTAAAAAAAAGTGTAAGATAAAAAATTTATTATACTAATTTTTAAATATAAATTATAATTGATAAGTTTTTTTAAAATTTTTTTGGAATTATTTATTGGATTTTCTTTCTTTTTTACCGAGATTTGTTGATATTAAATTGAAGAATTGTTTTAAATGCTAATGAGCTTCTGTTTTTATTAGTTTTTTATCTTGAAAAAATTGAAAATAATTTTTAGAAAGTTTAGAAAATTTTAATTAAATTAAATTAAAAATCTTTACACCGAAATTTTCATACTTTAAATTTAGACTTGTTACTTTTTAGAGAGGATTTAGTTCAGTGTTAGTTAAATATTTATAATAAAAATAATAATTGATTTAACTTTATAAAAATAAAACACGATGAAGACACTCAGAGAGATAATAAATCCACATTCTTATAATTTGTAAGTATAAATCTGCACACTATACTCGAGTTGGATTTCAGACTGGCCAGAGGTGGATTATTCTGTGTTTATAGTGAAATGATAAACTTATAATAAGAATTTTTGATTATTTATATTTTTAAATATTACAGAAATGTATAAAATTAAAATAAATCAAAGAATTATTTTGTTTATCTACAGAATTAAAATTGGTATCTAATTATTTTATTTCGATATAACTACGATTAAATCAGCATCTATCTAAATATTTAATATAAAAATTTAAAATTTTTTTTTTTTTATTGGATCGATATATGGTTCAATTAAAGCAAATAAATATGCCAAAGTTTTTTACATCAAAATTATGATATTTTAAAAGATTTTTTCATGTGTTATTAAATTTTTAGTTAATTTTAAATTAATTTTTCAAAAAATTGTAAGATTACACATCAGAGTTGTAAAATTGTTATAATTTAAGATTTAACCATCCATTTTTATATTTATTTGATATATATGCACTTTTTTATCCAGAAAATCACAGGAGCTCCATCAAACAATAATTATTTAAATTCAACAATAAATTATATTAAAAAAGATTTGATACTACATTTTGCAAATGATTTTTTTTATGCCCCCATAAAATTTGAGTCAGAAGATTGATATTGGTTCACAATGCAATTTTAAGTGGGTTTTTTCTGAGTTTTTTTCAATTTTCAATTTTAGATTTACTAAAAATTCTTTTTAATTCTGATTTTTAATTTAATTAGAAAAAAAAGTTTATGAATCGAAATTTCATAATAAATTATTATATATAAACTGAAAAATTCATTATATATATAAAGGCAATTTATTAATCTTGTATTAATGATGATATTAAAATATTAAATACTAATCTAAATTATTTATTCATTTTAATGAAGGGGTTAGAAGATAAGGATATTTAACTGTGTGGATAAAATTATATTTAAATACATATATCATTTAAACTTTGAGAAATTAATGTGTATAATTTTTAAATTATTACAAAGTAGATTTAAAGTGATAGTAGGTAATAATTTTAAATTGATCTTGTCAATTTTTTTTTAAATATAAATTAACTTATCACGAAATTTAAAGATGAATTATAAATTTAGGTAAAGAATATTTTATGTGCTATAGATATTGAATTCTGTATGAATCAGCTAAAAATATTCGATGTTTACCATCGTAAATTATTCATTAAGAATCTTATATTAAAACTTCATAGAATAATTTTTTAAAAACTTAAATTGCAATTTTTATAAATTGGATTTTTTATTTTTTTAGATTTAAAAAATAATATTAACTGCCTAAGATTTCTCAGAAAAATATTTTATTTTATAAATGCTTATCACATTATAATTAATTTTTATTTGTCATTTTCTTATGTAAATATAGTAAAAAAAATTGAAATGAAAAAATTAAAATCAATACAAATGAAGCAAAAAATTCCAATTCGACCCAGAAAAACTAAAATTTTAATAATTTCCAAGATTTTCAAACAATTTTAGTGAATGAACAGATTTAAACATGAAATATCTTTCTGAATCAGTGTCAATTTTTTACTTTTATGATGAATAAAGAAAAAATTTATATTTTTTTGAATATTATTTTGAGCAGTTTTAACCCTAAAGCTTCAATTAAAATAGTTCTTAGAAATTTATAATTCTTATGATAAATTTTTTTAATTTAAAACACTAATTGTAACTATTAATGGTAGTGATGTATTTTTTGGGGGGTTTATAGCATATTATTCCATATAATAATTGTTTTTAATATTTTAAATATGAAAAAAAATTCCATTTCATAAACATTAAAATTTATGGAAATTTTTTTCAAACTTACCTCTTTATTCAATCCAATAGAACCTTATTTTTATTTCGATAATAAATCATTTATTAAGAATGAATGGGAAATATTGATTTTATACTTTGATCGTGCGCTCAAAAAGCTCCTAATTTATGTTATATTTTATTAAAGTACAGATAATCATTTTAAAGAGTAAAAAATTTATGACTAAATATTCACAGAGTTCCTAATATAAAAAAAAACTATTTCTATAATAGAATGAAACTGAATTTTAAATAAGTAAATGATCCTATAGCGTCTTCCGTTATTCGATCTGTTTACATACATTTCACTTTGATTTACACCATTGGTTAAATATTGAACACCTTGGCGTGTGTATCGATTATAAAATATATTATAATTATAGTGGGAAAAATA
>LSSL01003285.1:0-39251 GCA_001953115.1 Smittium mucronatum | reverse complement strand
TGAAGCTGGTGCGATAAAAAGATTTATTGTGTGATTTTTTTATAATAAGTGTTTTTCCCACTATAATTATAATCTATTTTATAATCGATAAACATGCCAAGGTGTTCAATATTTAATCAATGGTGTACATGAAAGTAAAATTCATGTAAACTGATCAAATAACGATAGAAACTTAGGAATATTTACCTATTTAAAACTTGATTTTATTATTTTATAGAAATAATTTTTTTCCTGATTAGGAATTTTGTGAATTTTTAGTTATAAAATTTTCGCTCTTTAAAATGATTAGCTGGGCTTTTATAAAATAAAACGTAATTATGTCATTTTTAATGCGCAAAATTAAATTATACAATCAATATTTCCCATTCATTCTTATATAACAATTTATTATTGGGATGAAAAAAAAGGTCTATTGGAGTGAAAAAAGGGGTTATAGCAATGAAAAAAATTGTCTATTGCAATGGAAATCCTTGTAATTTTGTGAATAAAAATAATATCAGAGGGCTAAATTTCTCTACTGAATTTATTATCCAAGTTGGTTTTTTTAACTTTGTAAAATTGAGTTTTTGTTTTCCATTTTGCGTTTTCGAGCTGACTCAACACCTATAACTTTCGATTGATTTTTATTCTCAATTTTTTAATTTTTTTTCTCTTTTTAAAAGAGTGAGAGGCAGTAAAAATAATTATATTCAATTTTTACGACAGCTTAACTAAAAAATTATTTTTGACTTTATATAAAGTCTTGTAGTCATAATTTTTTTCTATCAATATTCAAAAAACCCGATATAATACCCTTAGTTTCTCTCTCGAAATGTAAATTTTATTAAAATATATTTTAGTTGAATATACTTCCTGTATTAAGTCTTAATTTGAAGTGTTATAGAGAAGTAAAGGCTATGCAATAAAGATATGAAATTATGTATAAATTTAACTAGAAATTAGAAATCATATTTATTCATAGTTTTATATCTGAAATTTTTTACGAGACTCAGAAATTTTATATTATTCAATGATAAAAGACAATTATTCTTTTTAATTTACACTTTTTATTGTACATTAAGTATTAAAATTAATATACTATCCCTTTAAATATCTTTTAATTGTAAAAAAAATTTGTATAGTAAAAAAATATCAGTACTTCACAGTGTTCCAGTTATAAATATTTTTAATATCATAAAATTCTTTGATTCAAAACTTTTTCCCAGCAATATTTTATGAATTTTTTTAGCGATTTTTTATTTTTTTAGTTTTAGTTTTATTGATGAAATTAACTTATTTCTCTTAATAAATCAAGAAAAAATCCACTAAGAGATTTTAATGAGAACTTCGACCACATGATTGTTATTTATTTGTATCAAACTAAATAGTAAAATTGGAGTAAAATTCCAATATTTAAAATATATAAATAAAAATTCATTTTTACGCATAGAAAAATGCTTTTAAAAATTTATCTGATACATGGGAAGAGTGATTTAATTTTTGTAATTTTAGAGGCATAAATTAAAAATTAAAAGAATTTTTATAACCAATCGATTTTAGCTAAATATAGTCAAATAAATTCATTGTTAATTTGGAATATATTTTTAAAAAAATTTAAATAATACTAATCAAATAGAAAATATTCTTAAATATGCTCATTTTTTAAAAAATTACGGAAATAAAATCAATTCTTTATGTATATTCCGTCTTTCCATATTAAATAAAGTCAAAAAACATTCAAATATTGATAATTTTTATATTCGGCAGAAATATATACTATCCTTTTGTAATTTATATCGAAATTATGTAATTTTACACCTGTAAAAAAATTTATCTTCAATAAATATAATTCGAATTTTTCCTTAATAAAATAACTAGAAATTTTAGGTTAATTAAATAAATAATTTTAAATAATCCCCCTGATAAAATTTAGCGTAAAGATTAAATAATAATAATAATTTTAATTTTAATTTTTTAATATGCTTTTTAAAATATAATTTATTTTAAAACATCAGTAGATGTTGTTTCTTTATGTAAAAGTTATTTATTATTATTATTTATGTAATTTGAATCTTATTTCAAAAATATATCCAATTTTAATTTTATAAAATAAAATATAAAAATGATATTTTAGATTTATAATTTATTTTAAATATTAGTGCTGTATTTATTTCCCGGAAAAATCCAAACTCTTTATCAGCAAAATTCCAATAACACTTTCATTTAAAAACACCTTTTCACAGTCATATATTATAAAAAATAGAAATTTAATATATTCAGAATTTAATTTTGCACAGTTAAAAGTGATAATTTATTAAATTGTAATTTTTTCTAAAATTTTTCTTTAAAATTTATAGACACATCTACGTTTTTAAAAAAAATGTCTATAAACATATTTATTTTATCTAATATCGAATTATTTTTCAAACTTTTATAAATTTTTTAAAATCAAAATTTCTATTGATAAAATTGATTTTTATCTTATTTTTTTATAATTAAAAGTTATTAATTCTATTAAAAATTTTAAATAAATATCTGGGTTACGTGGAATGGGGAGCAAAAATAAGTTGAGATTTAAAATATTGAAGTAATTCATTTCAGAAAAATTAATAAGAATTAATGAGTAATTACTTTAAAAAAACTTCGATCGGATTTATTTCTCTATGAGTATGTAAATTTCATAATTTTCTAGTAAATTCAAAGTCCAATAATAGATATATTTTGAAGGCATACATATTTTTTGAAAAAAATAAAATTATATGATACAAGATTTTTTTTTAGAGAAAATAATCGAAAAAAAAAATAGAATTTTATATTATATTTTATTCAAAATACGACCTAATTTGTTTTTTTTGAATAAAAATACTTGCTATATTAGCATATATATTTGCATAATTATATCTATATGATACTGATAATAAATTAGAGCCCTATTTTTTCTGATAATAACTCGTTTTTATCTTTTTTTTGGCGATTAATTTTATAAAACCGACTTTTTTTAACAGTTTTAATATTTAAAAAAGCTAAAAAATCAAATATGAATTAATTTTTTTAAAAAAACATTAAATTCATAATTCGAATAAAATTTAATATTTTTTTAATTGGGTGTATTATATAAAATATCTTTTAACTCTTCTTTTGATTTTTTTACGATATAAGTCGGATCTGTCATAATAAACATCTTATTAAGTAAATTCAGATGCACTTTGAGATTTTTTAAAATCAGATAAAAAATTCTGGTGATCTTATTTTTGTAATTTTGTGCTGATTAATTGGCTTAACTTTCAAAAATACACAGAGATATATCAATGATAATGAATTAATTCATTGATTATAACTCCGATTAGTATTTTTTATATGTTTTAAAAACCCTTGTAGTTTTAAAATTTTATGAGTACTTTTAAAGATTCTTCATTTTTTCGTTTGAAATTCTTAATTAATGCAAACGGTATTAAATTTTTGATATTTCTTTGATACAAGGGGGGGGCTTTATTATTAAATCTAAAATTTCCATTTAATTTTTAAACGATTTCTATTGTAAAGAAAAAAAAATTCGTAATCTTGAATGAAAATCGAAGAAGAAATACTCTATTTGAAACCTATTAGATCCTGAAAGGTTTTCTATATGTATTTAAATTTTATTATAAATTTGATTACATAAAAATTTTTACAAATTAAAAAAAAAATTCTAATATTTGAAACAGTCTTCCATTTATCCCCCTTAATTAAGAAAGCGATATTTACGATTTAAATTGGCTTATCATATGAAAAAAAACAATTAAATCATTTCAATTATAATCAATAAAAATTAATAGTGTATACAAAGCATGAAAAATTAAATTAAACTCAAAAAATCTTTTAATTTTAAATTCTAATTATTGATTATATAGTAATTAATTAATAGGATTTTTTTTATAAAAAAACACCCCAAATAAATATTCACAAAAAAAACTGGAAAGTAACATGTAATCTATTTCAAAATTATTTTTATATTATATTATTGGTATTAATATTACCAAATAAACCTTTCGAAGCATTAAAACCAGTGAAAAAAAAATTATGAAATAACTCGCCAATAATTTATAATATTTCTTTATTCTGGACCAATACAGATGTAGATATATTAAGTAGACAGCCCTTATAATCATAAATCTAAAAAAAATTGATAATTCTATATTTATTCAGAAAGTTGGAAATTTTGTAAACAAATATTACATATTTAAATTGTTTGGTTTTATTATATAAGTGGATTTAATTAAATTTTATCATTTAAATTTTATTCTTTCGGTTTATAAACTCCATGAAAATGTTTGAAATAAATCTATAAGCATTATGCAATGATACCTTATATAAACAGGTTTTTTAAATTATTTTTCTTTGATCAATAATATTATGTAACTATATCTATTATAATAAAAAAATTGCTGAAATTACATTTAATCATAGTCATTGAATTAAAAAAAAATTAAATTTTAACATAAATTAACTTGTTTCTTAATTTAAAATAATGGTTTAAAAAGACTCTTTTCAGAATCTCGTGATATTGATGATAAAATAAAAAAAATTTAATGTCTAATTAGCCTTTGATATCAAAAAATATGTAACTGATTTCTATTTTTGCCATCTTTCAAAAAAATTTACAAAATTTTTTTAATTTTTTTATATGGATGAATTCAGATCTTTTTTTTTAATTCAAAGCCACTTAATTTAGGAAAGTGGGAAAAAAGATTAATAATAAAGATTTTTTTTTTCTTTTATATCAATTTTTACTTATTAACTTATGATATGTCTATGCTATATTTTTTTTATATGAACGTGGTATCATCCCAAAGAATGTTAGAATAAAAATAATTTTCAATAAAGAAATTTTCAAGAGGGAGCTTTTTTTTTATAAAAAAAAACACGAAAAAATGGTTTTTTAGTTTTCAGTTTGTGAATTAACCAGAAACTGAAATTTTAACTGATGCCTCCATAAAAAATTTTCAAAATTGAAATCATATGTCAAGTTTGTTAAAGTTTTATTTTCAAGGAAGATGTTTTAACAGTTTAGGGTGAGAATGATCACATTATTTAGGTGGTATAGAAATCGAAATTGGCCGAATATAATACAGCTTAATAAAAAAATTCAGTGATTATTTAGATAAGTAAATATATATTAAAGAAACTATCCGAAAATTAAGAAAAAACTAAAAAATAATTAATTAATGTTGAAATATAATAACAGGTATGGTATTTATTAATATTAGCGTTTATATTTTGGCTAATTTACTAATAAAAGTGCCTATCTTGAATAAGATTGATTTTATTAAAAACAAAAAATTATCATCGGTAATGGGTAATTTTAAAAAAGTGTTGTTCTGTCTAAAGCTGCTTAGCTCTGAAACCTGAATAAAGATAAAAGTCATTTTGTAATTTTATGAGAATAAAACCTTGTTTTAACTTTTACTAACTATTTAAAGCATAGATATATCAATTAAGAATGATTTTATTTTGCATAAAGTCCAATAAAAAATTTTGAACTTACAAATTTATTATTGAAATTTTAATTATGATATTTTTATTTAAAAATCTTCATTTATAAAAAATTACTCTCAAATGATAATATTCTATCAAAAATATTTGACTTTAAATTAAAACAAAATTGGGGCTAAGTTAACTTATTGATATGACTATAATTCATCTTATAATTAAAAGACGTAATAAAGTTGAATTAAAAAATAATTTGAGGTAGATAAATTTTTCTGATATAAACTTCATCTAGTTTATATTCTTATGCTCCTCATTATCATAATTAAAATTAATATCTTTAATTTTTAATTTTTATTTTTCAATTATAGTATAAATTTTTTTAATTTAGATTATATTTTATTTAGTAAAAGTGCTATACTAACATTAGCTATGATTTTTTTTATTAATAAATTTATTGATTGATTAAAACATCTACTTTGAATATATTTTTACCTGAATTAAGTGGGATAAATTTATAGTTTATAAAATTTTTTATATCCTTCAATTTTATCCTTTATCTGTCTTATATACCACATTCAGAAGATCGATATAAATGATATATATATACCATGATGTCCATTATTTCATAAAAATTGATTAAAAATATCTAATTGCAATTAATCTAAATTAGAATAATTAAATATATTTTTATTATATTAAAAAATTACACTATACTTGAGGGATGATGATAAAAATTACTATATCTTAATTATAATAATTTAAAAATCAAAGTGTTACTTATTTAAAATGTGGGATTAGGAATAGTAATCCTGGAAAAAAATTATTAATGAAAACGAGCCAAAAAATAAAAAGATTCAAGAAAGTTATATTCCATTGGTAGGAAAAAAAGTTATTTATTAGTGTATAAATTTATATATATTGAAATAAAAATCGATTTTTACCATTTTTTTTACGGGATTCATTATCATTATTAAATTTTACTAAAAAAAATCATAAAAAACCGAGCTATTTCTATAAATTCAATTTTTTTCAAATAACTCTATTATTTTAAAAAACTTAAATTTATCATTACAACTTTTTTTACCCAAAAAAATAATACATAATGAAATTTTCCACACAGATAACACTTTTTATTTTATTCTATAATCAATACCTATAATTTCAGCTTAATCTTATTAGATAAATGATCATTAGATGAAAAAAAATTCTGTTATTGCGTTTAGAACTTAAATTATGGTATAACTTTTATAATAGGTAATATAACATTTTTTCAATCAAGTTCGGAAAATCTGATACTTTTCTAAAAAAGTAAAAGATAACTCGTAAATTTAAATCTCAAAAAATTAATTTACAAAATAGTTCGTAAAAATTCCAAGTAATTAAGAATAAATAAATTTCATTTAGGGAAAATTAATTAGAATTTTAGAAAATAAAATGTGTCCAATTGTTGTTTTTTTTAGTTCAACTGATGGACAATCTATTTTTAACCAAATAAAACGATTGAAGCAATAAAATTCACAGAATTGCTTTTTATATATAGCTATTATAAAGAGGTATAAACTCGCAGTAATATATACTAAAATTATTTTGAATGGTTATTTTTATAAGGGCAATTAAAATAAAATATCAGGCTATATTTTTTTAAATACCACTGGTTTTAATGAATAGCTTATTTTTAATTAGGATATAAACATGATTTTTTGGCCTAATATTCACAAAAATTTCTTATAACCTTTGATAAAACTTTAATTGGAATTTTAGAATGGATGAATATTTTTTAATTTTTAGAAATATATTAGATCGATAGATGGGCCATTTTCATCGTAGTTATTCTAAAAATTCATTTGATATATGATATCCAAAACAGTAATTTTTTTGATGAAATTTCCTGATTATAAATTAATAACTATACATGTTTAATTAAGATAATAATTATATTATTTAATTAAATTACTTTTATAAAAAAATATCCGTAAAATTTCCGACACAATATTTACCATTTCCAAATTTTAATTTAGTTTATTCGCAATCTTTTGGGGCTTTTAAGATCTCATTTATACTTTTATTTTGATTTTTTGCAGACCCACGAATTATCTTTTATTTTCTTAGAAAAATCTGTAAATTATCCAGATTTTTTATAGAAAATAATTGCATTTTCTGGCCTATTTAATTTCATATCTAAAGAATTCCGGCTATCAAAATATAATAAAATCTAAGTCTATCACTTCTAAAAAATATATTTGGCAAAAAATAATCTTCCAGCAAAACGTAAAAACCTATTCTTTTATTTACTAGATGAAAAGATTTTTGATTGGAGTATTTGTGCTTTCATTTATTTATTTAAGGATGATATAATAAAACTTGTGATATTGTCTAACTAATATAAAAAATATAAATTAATAATAAATTGTTTTTTTAAATATTGAAAATTAATTATAATTTGGCTTTTAATTAACGTAAACTAATTTTAAAAATACCAGCTTTGTTAGGAAAAACTATTTTATTTTTTCGGTAACACTTACAGAAAAAATCAATAGGATATTATCTGTATTTATTTTTATTATAGAGTTTTTTATCTATGGGTTTGAGATTTATATTAGATATTTTAATAATAAATTTAAATTTAATATAAATTAGATATTTATTGACATTTTTTCACTCATCAAAAAAGTGATTGTAACATTCAGTTAATTTAAGACCAAAATACCTCCATAAAATCATTTAAAATTCTTTGGACCTTAATTACTTATTGATTTCCAGAAAAAATTAGTTAATAATATACTTAGTAGTTTTTGTTAATCCCTGGTGGTATTACTACTGGGTTTAGATATTTTTATCAGGTGATTCAATAAAAGAAAGCTCCCCTGAGTTTTCGTGCTGATTATTATAGACCTTTTGCGGACTTTACTTGTATGAGCTGTAGAAGTTGATAACCGAGCTATTAACGTAATACTATAAATTTTTAGTTTATTTATTTATATATAAATTTTTTTTTTATGGTTTTTATTAATTTCTGTTTCGTATGATAAAATTTAAGCTTCAGAAAATGTTTATGTAAATAATGCTTATTATTTATTGTAAAAATCTTAAGCAAAATGTGTAAATTGAGGCTTATTCGAGATATTATTAATAATAAATTACTATTTATAATTATAATTAGTAGATGTATTTAAAAAAATTTAATTGTGGTAATTTATTGATTTTTTTTTTCATTTCCCATAAATTCTTTTGAAAAGGTTCCTATACGTATATAAAGACTATATAAAAAAACGAAAGCTCTCTATCGCGCTTTTCAAGTCTTAAAATTACAATCACTTGAAACTAAATACTAAACGCCATCTTTTTTTGCTACTCGCTTCCCCCCCATTTACATTAATCCCTTTTTTTTACTGATGCGATTCTTCTCTTTATAAATATCTTAAAACTTAATCATACTTGCTTTCATTTGTTTGTAGGTGATTATAAATATATTGATTCTATTACAAACGGAATCTAATTTACTTTAATTTATTTTGAATCAGAAAGAATGGTTAATTCTTTCTGTTATCAAACTTATAAATATACTTAGAATTTATTTTATTAATAATATATATTTATGAAAATACATCAATTTAAAAAAAAAATTGTAAAAAATTTTGAATAAAAATAATAAAATATTGCTTTTTAATCTTTCTCTTCTTTTTGAAATAAAATTTTATTGAATTGGCTAAAACTGTTAGAACTACATATCATCTGTTTTAAATTTTTTGTAAAAAATTTATATAATAAGTTATATAAAGTTTCAATTAAGCATTATTTTACTGCAGAAAATTTGGTAGACTAAGGGAATTTATAAGAATCAAAATTCTAGCATTTACTATTTAAGTTAGTATTGAAAGTTTTTCCAAAAATTATAAGCGATATAAGAAATGCTTCTAATATTTTTGAATTCTCTAAATGCTTTTTTGTTTTTATGTTTTATTTGATTTCAGTGTAAAATCATAAATTTATTGTTTTTTTTCATATTAATACTGAGAATTCGCTCATAAATATAATTACCAATGTATTATAAAATGAAAAAAAATACACAAACCTATAAAAAAATTTCACTTTAAAATATTTTTAAATTTTTTGTAAATAACTTTTTAAAAAATTACTGTTTCATTTGTTTTTCTAGAATTTGATACTTTTCAAGATCTTACGGTCATTCACACCAGAAAGCACCAAGCCCCGTCCGATATTTGAAGTTAAGCTGGTGATGAAGTCGTCAGTACTGTGGTGGGGGACCACACGGGAATACGACGTGCCCTAAGTCTTTTTACCTTGAACCAATTCCCAGTGGGTACGGAGTCACTAGAGCGACAGAGGGGAGTGGGATGAAATATATATTGTATTATTTTTTATTGTCTTTTTATGGTTTTTACTAGACTTTGAAGTATTTTAAATAAATTTCCTAAAAAAAAAAGTGATACTTTCAAATGTCAACATAATCATGTTTATTTTTAATATTCCAAAAAATTTGAAACTTTAAAAATGATATTTTTTCAATATAAAAATACCCTGCATTCACTCTATGAAAATTAGTCCCATTAGATTATTTTTTTGAGCTTAATTTTAAATAAAATTGATGCTTTACTTTCAATATACTGTGAATTATTATTATGCAATTATAAAAAAATTAAGATTTAGTAGTAAAAATATATATATATGAGGTTTTAAGATATTTGAAATGCATTTCTAGAAAAAAAAAATTATAAAATCGAGGTTTAACAAATTATTTATCCTATTTAATATTAAAATTGTAATTATTCCATTATGTATCATATAATACATAAAAATATTTTTAAATAGACTTTTATCTTGTTAATATGTAAAAATTATAGTAGATTTATATGAAATATCATATAAATGAAAGATATCTTTCATCAGGTGAAAAAATTTACTATATTCAAAAAAAAATCTATTTTATAAAGGGATATCAATGGATAAATTTTAATTTGATTTTTGTAAACATCAATATGATTATCTAATAAAATAATTCCCTTCAGATTATCTGTAAGATTATATTTAAATATAAGTTGTGATTTTAAGGCACATAAAACTGAAACTGATGAATAAATTACAATAAGGTAATGGTATATAAAAAATTTTAAATTTTTAAAATTATTTATACTATATATTTTTAGTTTTTTACTTATTTTCTTTTCTAAAGTTAAAACGCAAAAATATGTATATGCAGAAAAATATTCATTCAAGTATAAATGTAAAATTGTATAAAAATTGTAAAAAAACTCGAAAAAAAATTTATTTTTAGATCTCATATATAATAAAATACTCAATACATAAAATTTAATTTCGAATTTTATCATTAAAAAATGATTTATTATACATTTTATATTTATATCACACAATTATTAAAATTATATAAACTGAAAAATATTTATATATTTTTTTAATTAAACTTTTATACTTTTACTCAATCATTGAAATACTTTTTTTGAATATTTTTATTTGAAATTACTGGAACCCAAAAAAATGACTTTATCTGAATATAAAACACATTTTCTTAAATATGCTGTAATTTTGCTCATTATATAAAACTATTCCAATTTTATACTAAAAAATTTGGAAACCTAAGAGTGAAATATTTTGCCGTGTTTTATGGGCTTAATTGTTGCACTTTTAGAAGTAAACTGTATATATATATCACACAGTGCTGTTTTCAAGATCAAGGGGATAAGATAAAAAGGTATAAGCTAAAAGAGGGTAAAAATAATAAGCCAAAGTGTTGACTTTTTTAAAGATCTTTTTATTTATTTAAAAGAAGAGTAAGTTAGCTAAAAAAATTAAGGCAATTTTTTTTAGATAAAAAGTTCAAGAATTTAGAAAAAACTTGAAGTATTTATTTTTATTGTGTAAGCGCAAAAAACATACCGGCTCAACAAAAAACTAAGTTTAGAATAATAATAAAATAAAAAAGGTAAAATGTGATTGATAAAAAATGATACTATGCATCTCAAAGTAATTTTTCAAAGGTACATCCGTAGAAAAAGTCAAGGGTGAAATCCAAAATAAGAAAGCCTCAGAAAAAACAAAGGATTTAATGCCCGATCATTAAAGCTTTAATATTCTTGATTTTTACTCGTAGAGACAGCGCACAGACATTTTGAGGACAGAAATTTCAGATAAAGACCATCTCGAAACAGGAGATGTCAACTTCTAGCATGGATGAGAAATTTTCTATTGCGCAACTCCAGCGCTCGACAATTAGAAGAATTTCAGGGTCTAACAGCTATTCTTAAGAATCCATTTTGATCAATCACAAGTTTGGATAAGAGCCTAGTTTTATTATTCAGGTTAGAAATAAGCTCTGACTAGGAGCTCAGTAGCTTCAATAAACTTTTTTCAATTGAAAAAGAGCTTAATTCTTTACTGCAAGTAATCTCAGTCATACACCTACTTGAAGCAAGCCAGGGGGGATCTTTCGGTTGGTATATCGCACTCTTTTCTCGTAGGTACTTAGCTGGTAGCCCGGCAGAGAAGAATATTGTAGTTAGGTTAATATTTTTTTCTATACGCCTTTTTCTTTTTTTCATAAATTTTTAGTATAGCTTTTAATGACTTTATATTAAATAAAACTCTGTGATGCAATAAAAAAAGTTCTAGTCTGGATTTTTAGGTCATTTAGTAACATAATTACTAATTTGGTATTTTTTTTATAAGTATATAAATTTTTTTTATAATTTCTCATAATTGATTCAATAAATTATTTACTCACCCAAAACTACATCTGCAAAAAAATATATATTTTTCAATGCTTAAAAATCTCAAAACTCTAAACCAAACTTATTCTTTTTCTTTATTGCGCAAAAAATATACAAATAAGAAAACCTTGTAACTCAGGATATAATAACATGCATTTATATAATTAAAAATGCTATAAATCTAAAAATAAGTTAGAATAAATTGAAAGGCCTAATTTATTTTATCCTTACTTTTAATTAAAGACTTACTTAACTTTGAGCTAAATTTCCTAACTTAATTTAAATTTGAAAAAAATAAAGCTGATTGGGGTTAAAAATTTATGAAAAATCGAAATATATTAAGCTCTCTATAACATCAATAAGATAAAATAATCGTGGTTAGAACGATATATAATTAAAAAATGATAATTATAATTAAGTATTGATTAAAATCCAATTAAAAAGTGTATATACAAACTATATTTATTTTCCAGAGCCTTTTTTTTTTTCAAACCAGAATATCTGAATTTAGTTAGAAATAAAGTATTTATATAAAAAATTTTAAATAACAAATTTGAGCTAAAAAAAATTTTACTATATAATATCTGACTTCATCAAAAATAATTTCTGATTATTAAAAATGAATAAAAAGGTAAAATTTTCGTTATTTAGTATAAAAAAACCCTGCGAATCAAATTAACTGTTTCAATATTAAAAAGAAAAATTTAAATGCATGAAAATATATAATATATAGAATTTACATTTTGAGTTATATTATTAAAAAATCTGGAAATTAAATATATTAAATATTAAATATATTAAACTGTCTATTTATTATGATTTTTTATAAAAAATAGTTAAAAAATAGTTAAAAAATAGAGAAAAAATCATCTGAACCTTAGTCTTTTATTTAATAATTAAATCATATTCAAAAAATACAACACCAATAAAATAGGTATCACAGTTAAAAAATATGACATCTTTTATCACAAAATTATTTTTCTAAATCTTAATAAATCGATTTATGATCTAAAGAAAAATCTGGCTAAACCTATTTTATTTTTTCCCAAACAGATCAGTGCTTTTTTATCGTGAATTTTTATGATTAAACTAATGAAATCAGACGTATTGTTTATTATATAATATTCATAATTTGAAATTAAAATTAATTAAGATAATTTTTTTTTTCTCAATCAATAAGTATAAAACAATAAAAAGAGATAATTAAAGGGTGTAAAAATAAATATATCAAGTTTTTATAAAAATATTTTATATTAACTCACGAAAAAATAAAGTTGATTGAACTAAAAACACTTGCAATAAAAATAGACAATTGTGAAAAATATCTATGTTTTTGTTCTGTTTTTTTTTTTTAAAAAAAAATAAATTGACTTTTTTCATTTTGGTGAGCTTTTAATTTTGTGCTTTTTCATCAAAATCCAGAATCAACAAAAATATAGATCACTCTTAAAACCCCAATTTTCTATGAGCTAATGTTTTTTCATATTTTTATTAAAAATTTTATAATTGGGATATAATATATAGTTAAATGATCTTTTTCTGATTCAAAATTCACCAATTAAAAATCAAAGTACTATCATTCTTTTATATTAGAGTAAGAGTTTTGTTTATAAATTTATTTTGAATTTCATAGAACTAGCCACAAAAATATTTTCTGTTGACTACGGCGAATATTTTAGAAAACCAATTAAATATTTATAATTAAAAACAGGAAGTTATAAATTTAAACATGCTCCTATTTTCGGATTTTAATTAGAATTTAATTAATACTAACAAAAAAAACTAATAAATAAGGTATTTTTACAATTATGATAAATATTTTAAATTAATTAATATCTAAATTTGATGTTTTTTGTAGCAATATACCCTTTTTTTCAATTCAATAAACCTTTTTTCATTTAATACACTTTTTTTATTATTTAAATAAATAATTTTTTGGGTCTTCGTGGTGTGGGGGTTCATTAAATATCAAAAGCGTTATTACTAGATTAAATAATTATTTTTTGCTAATTAAAGTAAAAAAACAAAAGGAGCTTAAAAAAATTATTTTTTACTTAATAATGACGTATATTAATTTTATTAGAGAAATGAATTATTGATTATCAGAAAAAAATTACAAGCCGAAAAAAAAGCCTATTGGAATAGAAAAAAGGGACTATTTTTTGAAAACCCTTGAAATTTTCTTTTCTGTTTTTAATAAAACATCTGCAATAACCAGGATATACTTTCCATTCTAAAAATGAATAGAAAATATAAAACTAAAATTTTTAAAATTAATACCATTTTTTTCTCTTATAAATAACAAAAAATAATATTCTAAAAAGTTGCATTAATCGGGGAAAAACTAAAAAACTTAATTTAGCTTCAATATATACATGTATTATTTTTTCATTTTTCTTTAATTATTGTTATAATTCCAAAAAATGGATTACTACAATTAAATTAAAGCACAATAAGATCCCATTGAGATTTCAACACTCTTCAATTTAGTGTTTATGATAAAACAATGCTCATTAACTAAAAAAGTAGTTTCAAACTTAACATTCAAACATCTTTTTCTTCTTTGGGTGGAAAAATATTGCGCTTAGTGCCTTTATCTCTATTAAATTATTAAAGTTAACATATTTTCTATCTCTTCCTTTTCAATCATTACAATTTACTCAAAATAAAAAATAAAAAAAATTATTTTTTCAGACTGCTCCCCAACCTAAAAAATATTTAAGATTAAACAGTTCAATGAAATTTGGTAATAGTTACGATAATAATCAAAGAAATAAAATCAAACCTAAACTAATTAAAATAGTTTTTTCTGATAATGTAATGAACCAATAGATTCAGTACACGCATTGAATGTTTCATCCAATGAAGAAATCTTCCCATAAGCATAATAGACTTTTAGAAAATAGAAAACAGTATAAATAAGGAAGCTTAGACATTTTGAAATGGATAAGCTTTTCAATTTGTCTCTTTCCCTATATTTAGTATTTTTAACTAATATACTCTTTTATCTTTTATTATTAAAATCATCCCATTAAACCTGATCCTTACAGATGAAGGTAATTTTTTAATTAAGGAATATTAAATTTAATAAATCAATTGAGTATTTATACTAAAATTTAACAAAAGAAAAAAAATTGGTAAAATACCCTATTAAAAAAAGTTCCAAGTTCAATTCAAAAATTTTAATATTCAAATCAATATTGAGGATATTTAAGGTCGTATCAAAAAGAATTATGTTAATAAAATATATCTTTAAATATTGAAAAAAACTTGTGTTTAATCGGATATAAAAAATAAATATATGGTGTTTTTTTAAGGGCTTTCCTAAACATAAAAACATATATTTTTAAAAGCAATAATCACCTCATTGTTCATAAAAGTTAATATTAAAAGCATATGTTTTCCAAAAAAATAAATTTCAACTATTCTCATCTTACTATTTTTGATAATATGCCCAGAAAAAATTTAATTCAAATGCTATAAATTCGATATGAAAAGAATATTTTTAAGGATAGTCGATAAAATACTGTCAATTAGAATCAAATTCAACCAATTAGGCTCAAAACTTGTCAATTTAGTCTATAATAATAATAAAAGTTGATTCTAAGAAATTTAGCTTGGGTATAATAATCTATTATTTTGCTATTAAAGATTTAAAACAAGTAAAATAACCCAATTTATATTTATCTTTCTAAATATAATATAAAATATTTTTATTTCGCAGTTGGAAATTTTCATCAATTATTTTTCTCGGTTTACTTCTTTTGATTTTATTTTTATTTGTAATGAATAAATATTTTTATTTTAAAATCAAAAATCCGTTTCAATTAAATGGAATATTTCTTTTCATTTCATTTCATAAAAAAATTAATGAAATTGGCTAAAAATAGATATACATATACATACTGAGACCTTTTAAACCTTTCAGATCCTATGGCACAAAAAACTTCATTCATTTTTTGACGAATTTACATCGGTCTAATACAATTTTTAAACAATATAAAAGTGTATAAGTTATTTTTTTTTTACAATTCAAAAAAAATATTATTGGTTATAGTTTTAATTTTTACAATGGGCAGAATTAAAATATTATACAAAAAATAAGACATGCTTAAGGTTAAATTGATACTTTTATTTTGATTTTGATTTTGATTTTTTTGCCTAAATTGACAGTTTTAAAGTCAAATTGGCCTCTTTTGATTAAAATTGACTTATATGAACTTTCAACTTTTTTATAAAAAAAAATATGTTCAATATTATGCAAAAGTGAATTTCGTCTAAAATTTCCTTGAAAAAACATCCTTTCAAAGAAGTTTATTCTATGGCTTAAATTATTTTTAGAGAAATTTGAGTTTCTTATAAAAATTTTATAAAAGAAATTAATTATTAAATTTAGGTTGGAAATGGCTATAATGTATGAATACATAGAGATGGATTTTTTTGTAGAATAAGCCTCAGAATATATTAATTAAAAATCATATTCATAGTATAATTTTTTGCGAAAAATCTAAATGAACTTCTAAATATCAAGATAAATCTTTATTATTATGAGAGGTTATGAAAAACTCCATTATTTGTCAAAAATATAAAATTTCGTTATCTTTAAAAAAGTTAAAAGCGGAATAAAAATAATTTTAGAATTTTTTAAATAAATTCAAGAAAATAAAAAAAACATTGGTTAATATGAAAAAATGAAGTTTTATTCAATAATTATTAGAAGATTTACCTTAAATGTATACTATATGATAAGAGACTAAATAATAATAATAAAATTCTGATTATATCAAAAACACGATATATCCATTCAATATTTGCCCAATATTAATTATAAGTTTTTTTTTGAGTTAAATTCTTTCAACTAAAAAATAAAATTACTTTGATGAATTCATCGGCCAATAATTAAAGAAAGGTTAATTAAATTATAATTCGTCAAATTTTTTACAACTTGACAGTTATTTAATAATTAATATGTTACTTAGAATAGTTTTTGATTAATTTATAGTTCTTTCAATTTTTATTATATAACAATTTTAACAACGATACAGGTTTGTTTAATTAATTAAAGCTTTTAAAAAGTAAAAATAATTTGTTTTTTCTTATATATTTTACTATAAAAAATTGGTAAAAAGGTTATTCTTTTTTATTTATTATGCATTCAAACATCCAAAAATTTAAGATCTTTTGCATATTTGGATACAATTTAATAATGATGAACGGAGAATGTATTATTTGTGTTTACAGCCTCAGTCTATTTTTATAGTTGTAAAAATCAAAAACAGATATTTAATTATGTTTTTTGTAAATTTTCATGATCATTATTTATGGCTCTTACACAAAAAGCATACAATATCATGAAAAAAGTATTTAGTCCCTATAAAAAAACATTAAAGATAATAAAAGATATCAATATTGATAAATATATTCTTAAATCGATTAAAACACAGTTTTAATACACTAAAATTTATCTCGGATAATAATATGTGATAACACAAAAATATTCTTGAAAATATTTAAATTGATTTTTTATTTTTATTTAATAATAAATTCATAAAATACCAAATAATAAATATGGATATTATTGATAATTAACACTCTCGTTTTAAATCTTATTAAGCTCTTTCAGAGCTGATGGGATAAAAATAACTTAATTCCATTATAAATTCTATCATTAGACCAATAAATAATTCATAATATTGGAAAAATCAAGATTGTATACAAATTTTAATAGCCATCATATGAAAATAAAAGTAAGGAAAGAAGTTGGAATCAGTTAAGGTTAAGTTGGAAAAAAAGTCATAAAATTGTTTTGATTGAATTTTATATGTATATATAATAAATCATATGTTATTTTGTTCAGAAATATGATATTTGATTATAAATTTAACTAATAACAAATTTATTAAGATATTTCTAGACACATTTTATTTTATTTTTTTAATAATCGTATTAGTATTTTATAAAATTAAAGATCATCTTTAAAAAATAAAATAAAAACTTTTGGATGTCTTCATTTTAGAATCCTATTTTGGATTATAAGACTGCATTGAAGAATGATCTTTTTTTTTAAAAAAAAAAAAAAAAAAGAGCAACTTTAACATATTCAAAGGTGCTATTTTATAAAATTTGGGGCTATACTGTTATAGTTACATAATTAATTTTAAATATTTATTAATAAAAACTAAAAAAATTGTAATCAGTAATGTAGAAACTAGAAAATAACAGGTATTAATTATGAAATTTACGATTATTTTTATATGAAAATAGTTCTTTCTTCACTTTTTTAGGCAATATAGATTGAGAAGAGGGAAATTTTTTAATTATTTTTTGATTCCTGGAGTGACTTTACGAGATAAAAATAGTAAAAAAAACACTAAAAAAATAGAAGTAAATGCATAGCAATATGGGATAAATGAAATAGTAGAATTTTATATATAAAAAATCACATTAGTTCAAATTTCCTTATAGTAAAAATCTGTAATATAAAAATTTAATTTCACTCATTAAAAATTAAAGGGAAAAAATTTACCATAGAAATTAAATAACAATAGATTGCCATCCAAAATTAGCACTTAAAGCGATTAATTTTGTTTTATTATTATAATTAAATTTTTATCTAATATCTTTTTTTAAAATAGGATTAAAATATACTTCCTCTAAAAAATATAGCCCATTTGAATCATTCTGATGGGATTAGTACCTTTAAAAAAATTAGAAGTTGCAATGAAATTAATTAAGTAATTAAGTAAAAATAACCCAAATGCATTTAAAAATCATGTTTCATTCTAAAGATATTTTTTGTTAAAGCTGAATAAATTCTAAATAAGAAATAGTAATGAAGTTGTGGAGCTGAAAACTTGATTATATTTTATAAATAAATACTCTTTAAGAAATAATAAATTAACAATTTTAATATAATATAATATATATATATATATATATATATAAAGGGTTATATGAAGAAGCTTTTGAGATCCACTCTATCTTTAATTTTTTTATGAATTTTTTTTAAATATAAATTTAAATATATTTCGATCTTATTTCGTGGATTATATTATTAATCTTGATATAAAATATGAATAAGTTTTTAGTATATCCGCTTCCTTTTGAACCATAAATAAACTCCCTATTATAAGTTTTTCAAATAAAATAAGTATTTTTCAAAATCTAGAGTACAAAATACAAATAAAACACATCAATGATAGATAATGGTTTTTATTGGAAAGTTTGAGATTAGTGAATATTATATTCATTTTCTAAATTGATAAAAACCTGTTTAAGACTATTTTTATGCGAATGGATTTTTTTTATAACTTTTATTTGAAAGTTTCATTAAAATATGATAAAAATTAATTGTATAATTACTAATTCTAGATATCTTATGTAGAAACAGCCGTTTTTTTATTCAATTTTTTGTATTTGGAATTTTTTTTCAAGATAACGCCATCAAAACTATACTGAAAAAATATGAAAAAAGACAAAAAATTATAGAAAAGATTATTAACCTAAGTGCAATAAGTTCCTCTACCATACTACCGGCTGCGCACCTACGAGAAAAGGGTGAAATCTACCAACTAAAAGACACCCTCTGAAATTTCTTCAAATAGGTGTATAACTGAGGTTACTTGCTAACAAAAAAAAAGCTTTTTTTTTTTTAACGAACAATAGTTCGTCGAAGCCATTGAACTCCTATTCAGAGCATATTTCTGGAAGGTTTAATAAAGTTAGGCTTCTACCCAAACGTGTGTTTTATCGAAATTGCTTTCCTACAAATAGTTGTTAGACGCTGCAACCCTTCTGACTATATAAAGCTGGAATTTTACACTAAACTGTGTTTTAGCTGGGTTAAACAACCAGCCCCTCCTGTTCCAAAGAAATACTCCTCTGGAATCACTGTCCTAAGAATCCCTATGCGCTGTCTCCACTACTCCCAACAAAGAATAGTATAACGCAATGTGAAATTTTAGTTTAGTGTATTTCGAAAAGTACACTATTAAGCCCCTAAACCACCGAAAGTTATTTCACTCTTAGCAGAATTAGAAACAGCTATAAATTTATTTAATCAACAGATTTTAGTCCAATGAAGAAAAATACGGTTTTATAAAGATACAATTGTCCAGAAGTTTCAATAAAAACTTATTGAATACCTTGAAAATTTTCGTGTCTAAAAAAAGTATCTAATAGAAATATTTCTTAAAAATTTACTATCAAAATATTGATATCAAATATCATATAAAAAATAAACAAATGTACTACAAATAGATAGTTAAACTTATTCAATGTGTAATTTTTTTTCGATTTTCCTAAAAAATAAAAATTAAATTAAAAATTTTAATCAGAATAAATTTTATTCGATTAACATCTGGAAAAATCGCCCAAAAATTATAAATGAAAAGAAATATACTCGCTAAAACAAGCAAATTTTAAATATTTACCTGCATATAAAAAACTTAGTCTTAAAAAAATATCACTTAATTCGATTTAAGATACAAAAAAAATATGCTTATAACTATTTATGGAACCAAATTATTAATTTTAAAATATAAATGATTAGAAAATTTTACGGAATCATGATTTATTATTCAGAAACTTTTTATATGTTAAATAGTTATACTCATTGTTTATTTTAAATTAAAAATTTTAATAGTTTAAAATAAAAAAGGCACCTAAAATATATCTTTAGATAAATTAATTAAATCAGAACTCCAGAGATGGGTAAGGTATTTAGAAATTCTAAAAATTTATATCAATGATAACACAAATATCATAAAATAATAAATCTGAAAACTAAACTATAGTATAAGTATTTTATTATAATGATTATTTTCAGAGATATCAAGAAAAATGATATAAAATATTCAAAATTCAAAATTCACTCTATTTAAGATAGTGCTCTTAAATTAAAAATTTCGGAAATAAAATCGTCAAAATCATTTAGGATGGAATTTGTAAATTTAAACAGCACGAAGGAACTTTGATTTTAAATTATAAATAATAAATTATGTGGATAATCACTAAAATTGATAATAAAATGTATATATTTTCAAAAAAAATCATTTAAAAAATGAAACATTCACTTATTATTAGGAAAATTATTTAAAAATCCCTGTTTATAACATTTAAAAGCGGTAATACTAATATACATTTATTTCTTATTCATCGAAAAAATAGGTATTTGCATGGTACATATCCCTTCCGTAATTAAGAAAAAAATATTTAATGCAGATAAATTTTATTTCAGTAAATATTTTTAAACATATTTTATCATAAATAATAAACAAAAATTGAAGAAAAAATTTATATTATGATATTTATTATGCAGGCATATCGTATTTTACAAATAAGCCCCCTGGTAGAGGTAAGATAATTCTTAACTATTCAAAAAAGGGTTTTTGTTAAGGCTTAGAGATCAATTTGATTCCAGGATTTTTTTTTCACAGAATATTAACTTTAAAGTTAATAAAAAATTCTAAAAACTGATATTATTTTTTCTACTTCTTTTATGCACTTCTCTCTGCCATTATAGAAGCTTATACCTAGAGGTCATTTTTTTTCAAGGGCCTACTGAAGAATTTTTTTTATCCATTTAAATTTTAGAAGAATTCTACAATTTTTACCCCATCGGTGGTCCGATTTAATACTAAAACACTTCCATAAGTAAACCTTGTAATAAAAAATATTATTGCTTAGGAAATGATAAAAATAACTACGCTGAAGATTCTGGTAATCTTTGCAATAAAACCCTTCTAAAAATTACAAATAACCACCGTAAAAATAAAGATAAATTGAAGGGAAAAATTATCCGCCTCTCTTTAACTTTTTAATTATATTTGATTACATGATGCCAAACAAAATTAATATGATTTTTGAGACAAAAAATAGACTATTTTTTGAAAATCAATAATTTAAGATAGTTGGAAAAGAAACTGCACATAGTTTGCATTGACAAAATCTGCATTAAATCATAAAAGAAAAGGTTATTTCGATAATGAATGTTTTTTAAAAGTGTAACTGTTATCTATTTTTGACATAGAATGCAAAGTAATATAAAATTGGATGAAAGACTATGACCCTTATGTAACTTTTTAAATTAAGTTGTAAAATATATTATTAATAAGAATTTTATTTGGCAATGATAAAAGGGTTAAAATTTCATGAAGTACAAGTTTTTGAAAATACAAGAAAAAAATTTCGAAAAAAATCTCAAAAATAATGCATTATTTAACCTAGAAGTTCAAAAAGAAAAAAAATTCAATAATATGATATGATATGATACGAGGCTTTTTAAATGATAGAATTAAACTTAACTCTATTGAGTTTATAGTTAATCCGGCAAAATAATTAAATAAACCTATATAATAAAAAAGGCTTTTCGACGTAGGCAAATAATCTAAAAGTATTTTTCCCAGGTTACAAGAATTGTAGAAAAATTTATAGTAATAATTTAGGGTTGCCGAATTATAATAGTAAAAAAACTAGAGTGAGCAAAATTTGCTTCAAAAAGATGGTGTGATTTATGAAAAAAAACAATAGCGATTTTAATATTAATTTAATAATTATTTTTTGGTATAATGAATTGTCAATTTTCGTAAAAAAGTTATTTTTATAATTGTTAAAGTACTCAATTATTTTTTTTATGGAAGTTTAGGAAAAAATGATTTAGGTTAAGATTTTTATTGTAGGGACCGATTTTTAAAATTAATAATTCTAGATGTACTAATATTATAGAGCAAAAGAGAATAACTCTGTTTAAAAAACAACTATAGAAACAAAAGAAAAGGTTGATTTTGATATTATTAAATTTACGAAAAGATTAACCCAAAAATTTAGGTGAAACCAGAAAAATGCAAAAAATTCCTGTTACATAGGCAAAATATTTTTCAATTTGGGATACCCAAATTCAGGGAAAACAATGGTAATTTTTATAGAAGAAAGAACTATCATCGTATTATGCAAGAAAATTTTATCAAATATTAGGTGCCATGTTTCTAAAATCGTTTAAAGAGAGAATTAAATTAAAATCAAAAATATGCTGTTAAAAAAAGTTTTTGTAAATTTTTGAGTAACAACAACAATATCTCTTCTAATCGTGCAACATTATAATTTTGAATTAAAATTTCACATCATAAACATTCATTTGTTTTTTGAAGAATTTAAATTTGAATCGATTTCACAGAACTGTATATATTATTAATCAAATATAGGATGTAAATAAGGGTTCTTGAGAGCTTTATAAAACAAAATAAAGGGAATTATTATATATTAAATTTATATATTATTGTGTGGGGAGGGGCTGAAAATAATAACTTATAGTTTGGATTTAGCAAAATAATAAATTGAAAATAAAAACTAATGTATTGTATGATTGTATTCCAACAATATATAGTTTTATTTTATAAAGCAAAACAGATAAATCAACAGAGAGATTTCAGAAATGAGGGAGAAAATAAACATAAATAATATTCCATTTTTTCATTCGGAAAGGGGTTAAATCAAGTAAAAGAAATGAATTAGTAAAGTTGCATAAGAATGAATAAACAAAGAAATTAAACAGAAATCAGCAGTGAAATGAATAGGTAAATAAATTAAACAGAAACTGCACTGAAATGAAATGAATAAATAGGGAAATTAAACAAAAATATTATTCATAATGAATAAACAAGGAAATCAAACAAGTATTTTCATAGGAATGAATAAATAAAGAGAATAAACAATAACATACAACAGAGTGGACAAATAAGATAGCCAAACAAAAAATAATAATGCAGAAATCACGGAGCATATAGTCCCGATCGATAAAGACAAAAAAAAACAGCGCAAAAAAAAAACAGATTTTGATTGTATATCAATTTAGAAAAATTAGCGATACAAATCACAAAGTAAAGCAGAGTTCTGTATCCCTTTTTATTAACCGAAAATGCAATTTGAATTTTATTTCACTCAAAAAAAAATCGAATTAATGAAAATTAAAGCAAAATTTTAAGCTTATCTATTTTTCTTTTAATTGAAAAATCAATATTATTTATACGTATCGGAAAATAGGGACACTTAAAGAATAAAATGATACTAATTTAGGGGCTTTTAAAATTGAGTCGTTATGCGCGAAAGGTAATTAGCCGAGCAGGAAAAAAAAGGAATTCTCCAAAACGAAAATTATCTTACACTAAAATTCCGTGATAAAAAATAAAAATAAAAAAAAAGCCATAACAAAAACGAAAACGTGAAAGATGAGTATTTGGCGAATGATTAACACTATATGCAAACTGTCAATAAAATTCGATGTAAAAGAACTGCTCTTTTTGAATCAGATTTTATTATTCTATCACGGATTAGTTTTTTTTTTGGAATCAGCTGATCAAAATGACACTCATCATTTGGCAAATGGGAGATTCTTTTCAAGGCCAGACTTTTCTTATCTGTATAAATTATTTGCTATAAATAAATTTAATCACATCGTATCAATAAAAATGGAAAAAATGCAAGCTCTAATAAAATTATAGCATTTTTTAATAGTTTTTACTCCCTAATTTTATTGGTCATTAATCTTATATATAAGGTTAATTTTGTATTCTAGTTCAGGATTACCCAATAAATTAATTGAAATAAAAGGGCTAGTTTTCCAAATTAGTAATTTATATTTGTTTAGCTAGGAACTTATTCCAAATTAGTAATTTATATTTGTTTAGCTAGGAACTTATTCCAAATTAGTAATTTATATTTGTTTAGCTAGGAACTTATTCCAAATTAGTAATTTATATTTGTTTAGCTAGGAACATTTTCCAAATTAGTAATTTATATTTATTTAGTTCAGAGTGTTTAATAAATTAGTAAAGCAGTTAAAATTCAATAGGGAGGATTCTGCTCTCAAAGAGGATCTCCCATTTACATAAATAATGAGTGTCATATTTGGTTAGCAGTAGTGAAATGGTTGCATAGCCGCAATCACGAGGCTGCAGATCGATCTTTCGCCCGAAAGTTAATAATTGAGAATATCTAATAGGCTGACAAGCATTTAAATTTTTCAGGGGCAATGGTACAAAAAATGGCTTTTACTTTTTTCTTAATGTTTTTTAGGCTAATATTTTTTGTATACCATTGGATAAATCAAGAAGTTAGGCCAATTGAAAGGGTTAATTTGAACAAATAGGAGTGATCCTTAAATTTGGGCCCGGAAAGGGTTAAAAGCGCAAAGAGCTTAAAAAAAATATTAGCCAACACATTAACAACCCAAAAGATGTAATGGCATAAACAAATGTCTAAAGCTTCAAAGTTAAATAAAAGAAAGCTCAAAAGTGGCCTGGTGGATAAAGAGCAAAGGCAGACTAGTGGCTCAGTGTATAAAGAGCAAAGGCAGACTAGTGGCCCGATGGATAAAGAGCAAAGGCAGACTAGTGGCTCAGTGTATAAAGAGCAAAGGCAGACTAGTGGCCCGGTGGATAAAGAGCAAAGGCAGACTAGTGGCTCAGTATAAAGAGCAAAGGCAGACTAGTGGCCGGAATGATGTAGAGGCACTCTGTTGATAGGTACCAGAAAAGGCAGCATGTAGCTGGGCTTCTTTGGTGGTGCGGTGGGCAGAAAGGGGGCAATGGCTAATAATAGATATTCAGCGTATGGCCAAGACAAACTGCCATTGATTAGCAAATGGACTCAGGAGAATAAATATTAGCGCTGATTTGGCCGCAGCATAATAGGGGAGGAAGGAAAGCAGGAGAATCTGACAGTAACTAAATTCGATTGCCAAAACGAAATAGTCAGATTACTTTAGTATTACATTAACATTTCTTTCCGCCTAAACTTCTTTAGCATACCAAGTACCCCCCAATTCTCCAAAATTTACAAAAAAATGGCAACCGTTCAGTATTCAATTGTGTTTTTTATGATGGTGGCTGAGGTACCAGGCTTTATTAGAGCTATAAACTGGGTCTTGTATTAACCTGTTCCATTCTCTATTTTTTTGTAGATCGCCGTATTCTTTCTCTTAATGGTGAGCATAGCTTAAATTTTCCAGCTTGAAACCTCTTTTTAGCATAGACTGATCTATTTCCTTGTTGTAAAAACAATAAAAACCACTCAGATGTTTTGTTAATCGTGTTGTATCTATATTTAACTAGTTACCTTTGCCAGATCGTTGGAGACAGGGGATATTTACAGCCTTTGGAAAATCCAAAACGGTATAGTTATCCTGTATTCTTGGCTTTGCTATATTTTCGAGCCTTTTTAATTCTTCGTTTTCCCGTTTTTTTTTTTATTCTCTAGATTTCGTCGATGATGAAATATATATATTTTATATATGTGTAAGACCATTCCTTTTTTATTTAATGTTATTCTTATCACTTATCTAAAAATGAGGGGGGGGGTTTCTTTTTTGGTATTTATAGGTTCGTGTTTATGCTTTTTATAGGCAAGTGATGCTGTCCATTTTTATTCTATGTTCTCAACGCAGACTTTTTCTATTTATAATTGTGTAACTTTTCTTTTACAGACTCAATCTTAAAAGTACGAAAAATACAAGCGGAGAGAAAGGAGGTGCCTTTGTTAGACGACAGACTTTCTGCTCAAAGGATGATAACTATGTTTTACGCCCAAAGAAACATCTATTTGACTGGAATTACCTTGCTACTTGGGCTTATAATGGTTTCTACCCATAAACTTATAGTCGAATTATTGGAGGCTAGATCTAAAGTTGCTTCTGCTTCTAAGCTTCAGGGTGTTTCAGGACTCGCCGAAAAATCAGCTATTAATGAGAAACAGAAGACTATAAACACTTTACAAGATAAGCTGGCTAAATTGGAAAAAGACCTTTACCAGAAGGAGAAAAGCAACGTTTCCAGTAAAAATGCCTCTGAATCCAAACAAGACGTTGAGCTTGATGACGCTGAAGTTATCAAATCTCAACTAGCTCAAAGCAACGTTCGCAGAAGAAACATTTAACTGCTATTAGCCATTTTTCAAAGAGACTCCTTTTTTTTAAAAAAATCTATTTATTTAGCATTATTTATTTCAGAAAGAAATTTCATATTATTGAGATTAAACTTTCTTTATTTCACACATCTTTTAAAATATAATCAAAGA
The DNA here is from genome assembly GCA_001953115.1 of Smittium mucronatum. NCBI lineage: Eukaryota > Fungi > Kickxellomycota > Harpellomycetes > Harpellales > Legeriomycetaceae > Smittium > Smittium mucronatum. The sequence goes on along the minus strand of LSSL01003285.1, from coordinate 11,991 downwards.
ATTCTACTTTATTTTATTTATTAGTGCATATACTGGAGAGGATTTTAATATGAAGAGTGAAGAGCATATAGAAAGTAATAGATGAATTTTTTAATGAAATAAAAATAGAAATGAAGAAGGGTAAAGCTCTATCTATTAAGACCTCTAATGGTCTTTTCGCTTTTTAGCACAAAATCATCAAGCTTTTCACCTAATTTAACAATATTCACTCTCAGCACTCTGGAATCGGTTTTCAAAGTGTTGACGAGCTGATTAGCGACAAGAGGATTGGAAAAGAAATGCATTTGCCAATACGATCCATGGGTATGGAAAACTTTATCTTTACGCATCCGGAAAGGAAGTTCAGTATCGGTGTTCAGGCGCTTGAAAGAGCGGACAGCACCCCCTTTTGACAAGACAGTTGTGGCACTGATCTTTAATAGATCAGCAGTCAGCTGGGTGTGTAAATTGGCTTTGGAAATGGCTAAAATTTCGTACAGTGGCATATTGTTTGACTCTTTTTTTTTTTTTTTGCAGTCCTAAAAGAAATATACAAATAACAGAGATTTATAGAAAAAATTTAATCTAATAATTTTAGATCTGTCAAACTTGATTACGGAATTCTGTGTTTAAAAAAATAGATAAATTAGCGACTACTAAATTATTGCCAAAGCTATTTTTTTTACGACTAGTGTGCATAAAACCAATCCAATTTTAATTTTCTCTCCCTCTGGTACGTGCATTTTATTAATCATGATATTTTTATTTGTCCCCACTCCTCTTGATCATAATCAAATAATAGTCTCTACCAATAAAAACCCAGATCAATTTGTTTAAAGATAGCGTAGATTTGCTAGAGTTCATAAAGATGGTATTGGGTATTCAGAAAAGTGTAAGCGATCAAGAATCATTGATCCAAACCCAATGGATTAAGCAGGATAGAAGGATGCAAATCCGGTCTAAATAAAGACAGAAAACCCAATGAATTTAGCGGGAGTAAAAGATAGTAAATCCGGTCGAGATAAAGACAGAAAACCTAATGGCCTGATTTTTATAATAAAGGATGAAATGAATATTATAGGAAAAATGATATTTGAAATAGCAACACTTTTCAATCCCATAGTTCATTTGCAAGTACATTTCCAATTACAGTATTCTGGCAAAAACATGAAAGGAATATCAGCAAATCTCAAGATGGCTTTTTCATTTTCTGGTATTTTGAACCAACAAATTAGGATTAGGCAAAGTTTCCACTAGCCTATAAACATTATATATCTAATCGGTTGGATTTTATGCGTTTAAAATGCTATTTCACTAATCGGTTGGATTTTATACATTTAAAAATGTCATTTCACTAATCTGTTGAAGCGTTTAACAACACCTACTTACCTATTCGTCCAAATATAAATATAGCAAGAACATTAAACTAATCAAAATTCTAGTACAATTTTTATATTTTTTATTTGCAATTTCCAACATCTAAACATATCTTTTTTTTTAACCGCGAAATAATATGAACTCTGTGTAAAAAACAAAACCACGAAATAATTTAACCACTCATTATTAAATACCACAGACTACTATTTTCTGTAGCCACAAATATTCATCACGGAGTTTTATTGCAGGCTAATTATATAATCAGATTCTTGAATATTTTTTTTTGATTTAATCAACTGGATTAGCTGCGTTTAAAGTACAGCGAAGCTATTCATTGCACAGAATTTCAGCCCAGAGGATTAAACCCGACATTAACATCCAACTATAGGTTGGAAACTCTTGGTATTGAACAATTGTATACTATTGGCCAATTTCTACAATAAAGTAAACATGCCATTTTTTCAAGCCCAAAACATTACCCAATAATTCCAATTTGTTAATCTAAAAAGTTTCTATTAGCCAGATAATATTGGCTGCAAATCAAGCAGCAAAAGACTACGGTAATAAATGGAACAGAGAAGACTGACATTTAGGCTTCTTTATCTTCGAAAGATAAAAATTACTTATCGAATTCACTATTAACCATGTAAGTTATTTATTTTTTAATTTATTCATAAGTTATAAAGTTTAAATCCTCTTTTCTTTTAAATTTCGTTTTTTGTTCCCATATCCCCAGTTGCTTAGATCAAAATGAGTTTCGTACAAATCCTCAAGAGAGGCGCCGCTTCAAATCTTCGCGCCACCGTGCCCAAGCGTGCATACTCCGGTGCCATGACTTCTGAGGAGGTTGCTGCCACCAAGGTCGAGGCTGATGAAGCTGTTCACACCTGGAAGAAGATTTCCTTGTTTGTCACCGTTCCCCTTTGCGCTATCTTCGGCTACATTGCCACTGAAGATGAATTGCATCACATTTCTCATCTCAAGGAACACCCACCCACTTTTACTAAATATCAATACATCAGCGTACACCGTAAAGACTTCCCTTGGGGTGATGGAAAAGAGACCCTTTTCTTTAATCCTTTAGTCAACCTCCCCGTCGAATAATTCTCGATTTCTTTTTAGTCTTTTAATAAACTATTCATATCTATATCAAATCTGGGATTTTTATCACTCCACATCAATATAAATATATATGGTTTCCTTACATTCTTTTTAGGTTCATTATATTATAGTCAATTTAATTTATGGATTTAATTCATATATTCCCTACCAGCAATTGGTTATTCTTTTGATTGAATTCCTATATTCCCATTTTTATTTGTTGATCAGCAACTCCTTATTCTTTTAATTCTGCTTCTATCTGTATTTTTGATGTTTAGGTTATAGAATTTCTTGTTTTCTATTCAGTCCTTCTTAAATGATCTTTCTGTCTTATCTCCCCCATATTATATTAGCTATTCTCTTCTAACCCCCCCCCCCCTTTTTCCCCCGATCTTAATTATAATAGAGTCCTTTTTTTTTAACCATGCCTGAAAATTTGGCTAGTCCCTCAAAAGCCATCAAATTAAACCCTGGTGGAGATTGTGTTATCGTCTACTGGAAAGACCACTTACTCGATTCCTCTTTAAACAGCTCTTCCAAAAAAACCACTGACTCTATAAGTTCTGCTATATCCCAAGATGGAATTCCTGCCTCAAAGATTGATTCCGTTTCCGATACCGAAGTTTTGAATTCTGAAAGTGATAATGAACTTCGCTCAAATAGATTGGACTCTGAAATCGTCTATAATGATCCGTTCTTTGCTAAACTTTTAAAAAATGCTGATAATTACTCCTTAAATAATAAATCCGAGGTTTGTTCCTCATTCATTCTCTTCTTTATCTAAACGCCTTCCTCTTTACCCCCTCTCCCTTTTTTTTAAAACCTCCCATCCACCTTTCTGTTTCTGAAATTCTTTAACGTTTCTTTTTTCTTAACCTAGTTTCATATATCTTAATCTTAAATTGTCTTGTAAATAATATATATTAATTAGAAAATTCAGAAAAAAAAACCTAGAGATGTTGAAGACGATTACGATGTGAATGACCCTTTCATTGACGATAGTGAACTTTTATTCATGGATGGACATGCCCATTCTCGTCTTCCCAACCAAAGAAAAAACCGAGTCTCCTTAGGACCTGCTTCCTCAAAAAATACAAACGAAACCAAAAATGGCCCTCTGTCAAACGAGCAAGGCGAGATTGTCCTCGATCTAGAATTACTAGATAGACCCATCCCAGCCGATTTCTTTGTATATTATGGTATCCTTGAAGATTCCGATTCTCCCTCCGAAGAAGATGCCCCTACTCCAGATATTAATTTACCAAAAAATAACAACTCCATTAAACAGGTCAATTTACTTAAGGATTTTCTGCAAAAAAACCCCGTTGATGTCGTGCTCAAAAATTCTTCCAATACTCCTAAAATCATTACCAGCTCCCAACAAAAAAGCCTTAAACGTCCAATATCATCTTTGTCCTCAAAATCTACAAAAAATAATTCTCAAAATCTTTCTTTTAGCCAAAAAATTAAAACTATCCCCAATTATCAAAGTAGGCTTCGCCAAACAATTAAAGCGCCTGAAACTCTAGAAGCTGAGCTTGTTGTATTTCAATCAAAAATACTACCTGGTGTAATAACTAACAAAAACCATTTTCCATATGTTTTAAAAGCACCTTTAAGAAAAATATGCGTTTCTTCAATCAATTTAACTCTTGAATACGAATCTTATGTTTTGAAAGAATATCCTATTCCCCTTGGCTTCAGACCTTCCGATCCTCTTCTCTCTTTAGATAATCCCTATGCTCAACAGAATTCAAATAACATTTTAGGGATCCATCATTCCTCATCGTCTACATCTAATAAGCTTTCTAACCATATGGATATTATCTCAGGTCTTAGTGCAAACCAGATAACCCAACTTCATGACAACCAAATCATATCTTGGGAGTCTGCTACTGATCTCGTAGATATCTCTGATTTTTACCAAAGATTGACAAGTATCTTACCCTGGGGTAAAACCACTTTGCGTAAAATAATAAAAAAACTACTTGGAAAAAGTCTCATCGAGTTTAAAGAACTACAACTAAAAAACATCGAGAGTTGTTTGGCTAAAAAAATTTCCGAATCATCAAAAATTTCTCAAACTTATTCCTCTTCTACACCACCTCAACCTCCAAAAACTCAATTTATTAATCAAAACGGGCCCACTCCTCAGCATGCCTCTAACAATAAGACTTACTCCACTAACAGTAACTCCTTATCATTATTCTTACCCACATTCATTCTGCTGTTATTCTATTGATCCTATTCCATTGATGTTTATTCCTTTTTACTTTTGAAAATTAATAATTTTTAGATGTAGGCAACAAATTCGTTTGGAATACCGTAATCAGACATTTAGTCCATCAATACGTCAAGGTTTTTATGGAGATTCACGATGTCACTGTGTCACCATTGTATGAATTCTTTTAATATTAAAACTTTATTTTTTTACAATATTAATTACAGCTTTTTTTTATTATACATATTCCCTTTATTTACTGAATTTTAGGGAGACTGAAAACTCTTACGAAGAAAAAACAAGAAACCAAAAATTGAGGAGAGATGCCTACTTAAAGATTTTACGCCTTTGGCCCAATAATAGTGTTACTGTGGGTATAATAGGAAGGGAATATAGTTATCGTAAAAGCATTATTGCAAACAGAATGAGAAAATCTCTTAACTCATCACTCATTGACAATAAATCTTCAATCAACCCATCTGCTGTTAACCCACAAGATTCAACTCCCCCCTCCAGTGTTATTCCTAACCCGCCTAAAAATAAAAAATTTCAAACCGAAACCCCAATAATGAGTCCCAGATCCGATCTCAAAAGTTTAAGTAGCCCATCAAGTACCCCTCCAGTTTCAAAAATTAAAGAAATTGCTAGAAACATAGAAGAAAAGATAATCGATTTAGAAAAAAAACGCCCTTTTCAATTTTTAGAGAATAATAACGATGGAAATATAATTAAATCTCTCAACGTCGATAAGTCTTCTCAGATGAAAAATCCTGCCCGTGCTGATATGAAATTTGCGAAGAAAGATAAATATAATTCTTTCCGAAAATCTATTAATATCGATTCTGTTTCTCAAAATTGCTCACTACCCACAAATAACAAATCTCTTGATTTTAAACAAATTGTAAATATTAATGGATCACCGAAATCAATCGACTTGCCTCCGGTCAAAAGCATATCCCAATCTACGCCTACCAAATTGGCAGTTCTTCACCAAAATGACTTGAATGAATCCCACATTTTACATTCAAATAATAAAGAACCATCTCAAAACTCCAGCCAAAAAGATAAACCTGCGATCCATCAGCATAATTCTGATTTTCCGCAAAATTTAGGAAAAGGTATCGATGTGTCGGATTCTAAAGAAATTAGGTGGGAATATTCACATATACAAGGTAATACCTATCAAACCTTCGACCCAAAATCAAATCTTACGGAAACATCCAGTTATGTAGAAAATAATTTCAACAGGTTTAATGATTCTGGTTTTGGAAATATTTCCTCAGATAATAGAAATCCACAGCAATTAGAGCAGCCATACGTCCATAGTCCCCAAAATCAGTATGAAAAAGAATCGCTAATTCAGGATTTTTCTCGCAGCAATCAGGGAGGTATTTACAATAGGGGCGCTCGAGATGACCCCAATTTAATAAAACACTCAAAAGCTGAGCACTCTAAACCAATACCGATTTCCAAATTGCATAATCTTTTGGGAATATCCGAAACTTTAGAAAAATTACCATCAAAGAACAAAAAATTTGGCTTCTCATCTAATTAGAGTGCATTCACGTCAAAAATTATTTATAAATCAATTTTTTTCTTAATCAATTAAAAAGGATATCTGCCTATAACACCGAAGCCGAAATAAATAACATTTAATATCTAGGAAATCTAGAGATACATGCATCATGATATTACATCTATAACAGGAAACAGAAAAATAAATTTGAAACCCAATAAGTATGTGTTTATTTATGTAGTCCTTTGAATCAGCATTATTCTACTAAGCAATATTGACTATACTGATTTTATTTTTCAATTTTCAATCGAATTCATTTGGAATGAGTACTCATGGTTTTTGCGGGGAACAAAGAAAGATTTTCGATATTGCTATAAAACCTGTTTAATTGTTAATTTTTGCTAACTCGACTTTGTTAATTTTGTGATTTTCCACAGATATGCAATAATTTCAGAAAAAATGCCACCCATCAACATTAATTCCCACCAACTTCTAAACTAGGCCTGGATTTCAATAAGAATGAGAAAATAATGCAACTAATGACAAATTGACATACTATGATCAAATAAAAAGTTGATTATTTCGATATTATTAGCAAGGGCTATTTCAACCCATGAATGGCCACAGATAGCTGCATTAAACCTGTTTAATAGCTGATGTGTATTGTATAAGATGTGAGTTTTTGGATTAAAATGGAATCATTGAAAACCCTGCATTTTTTCTCATCACTTTATTAAAAAGAATTTATCATATTGCATGAAAAGCAATTTATTAAACGAATAACATGCAACATTCGATTTTTTTTGGCGGAGTGTCGACAAGATATTTATTAAAGCTCCGTTTGGATGATGATTTGATTTTAAATCAAAGCTATATTATAATAATGTCAAATAGGGAATAAAGTTTTAAGAAAAAAACCCTCAATTTGGAAATAATGTGAGAATTTTGTTTATAGATCTTCGGTTTGTTTTCGTTTCTGTTTGTTTACTAAAGAGAAAAAAAAGGTAAACTGAAAAGTAGTGGATGCTATTTTGGGAAGAGAAACGCGCTACAAGATTGAAACTTGAATCATACATAAGTTTTTTTTTAAGGATTTTTAATTCATGTTTTCATTAGAGAAATTTTATGTGTCTATTGTGTGCGTTGCAGAGATTTTGGTGATTTTTTTTTTCTAGAAAAAAGGTACAGATTATTTGACATATTTGAGCCAAATATAATCATATAAATACAAGTTGGATTTCAGATTAGTGAAGATAGTTGTATATACTAGTCGTAATATATTTTTTCTTTAAACAGCAGCTGGTTTCATAATTCAACTTGTAAATAAACAAAAACAAGTTGAGAATATAGTGTATATTTGAGCTTTTACTATTATTTTTTTGGATTTATTGCTGAATACTTATTTAGAATCCCGCTTTCTTTTTTTTTTTTTATTACTATTTTGAAAGTTCAAAAAACCTAAATTGAAAGTATCAAGAACAATTATCACTATAATCCCCGACGATAAAAATAAACAAGTGTTTCCTAGTTGGTATTACTTGATACGGTTTATTTCTCCATATAATCGGTAATACCCCGTATAAGATAAAGAAAAAATGATGGGCAGATATTATAAAGAGCAAACCGGATGTTCGAATAACCAAAACTTTATCCAAGAAATCCAAATCCCTAACTCAGTTTCTCATATTGACCCACTAGAGTGCGGAAGTTTCTGTTCGAGTTCTATTGCTGACCAGGGTTTTTCACAGAATTACCTTATTGCTTCATATCAGGCTAATGTTCAGTCTGGGCCCAGGTAAGCTCAAAAAAAAAACTATACAGATAAAAATATATTACGCTTTAATTATTTGAATTTTGTGAAATTATACAACTCCAAGTTCATTTAAAAAGAATAAACACAAAATCTTATCATAATTTTACAGGTTTAATTGTTATCTTAATGCACAGACTGCAGTATCTCAAAGCTCCTCAAAAAAAGCACTCACTTATTTGAATAAGGGTAAATTTTATATTTCTTTTTATAGCTTGATATTTAATTGATATTATCTACGTTTGAACCCAACTAAAGATAATCTATAATTTGGTTACAAGGTTTATTATTTTTGCTGAAAACTATAGCATATGACATTCATTAACCTTATAATTAGGACAACAGTATAACATAGAGATAAACCCTAAAGTCCCATTAGATACTGAGTATGAAGTATCAGTTGTTCTTACATTCAGCGATGAACAGCAGCGTAGAAAAGTAAAGCAAAACTGGAGGTTTTGGCTTTCCCAACAGCAGGCAAGAAATAAGGCTAAATCGGTAGAGTTAGATGTTTCGAAATCTTTTGGTATTTTGAAATACGTCCCCGATAATAGAGTGGATAGAGTAGTAGCAATTGTTAATCCCAGGAATGGGGTTAGACTAAGCTTGAAATTTGGAGTTTTGTCGACAGACTTTACTCAAACCAAAGGAGTGAAAGGAATTTCAATGGGAATTGCGCTTTTAATCAAACCTTTATCTTCGGTTCAGCCTGAGAAGGAATGTTATTATTGTCAGGTAAAACTGTTCCGGGACAAGGTAAATTATTTTTTTGCATTTCTAGTTTCCTTTTTATTTATAGGAAATTTATCATTTTAAAAATAAAACATTTCTGAGAGTTTTTGGTTTTTTTTGATAGGGCGCAGAAAGAAAAAACAAGGATGATTTAAAGCAGATTGAGAAAATCATTAAAAAGGCAAACCAGCGACCTAACAGTAAAATAAGTAAAGAGTTTAAAAGTTGCCTTCCAACGGTTAGCAGATTCACAGTTCTATCCAACATTGAGTTCACAAACGAAGTTCAAGAGTATATTGAGAATCTCTACGTTGACGAAGTTTCTCTGCTAAGCGAAGTCTTGTATGGAAACGATATTATTTCCAACATGCCCTACTTGCTCGACCCCGGCTACGGCCATAGGGATTCCGCTGCCAGCTCAGAATATGGTAAAAGTTTAAGTTCGACTAGCCAATCAAACTGCACTATTACAAAAGTTGTGACAATTTATGATAAAAACAACAACCCAAATGAAATAGTAGTGGAAGGGTTTGATCCCACATACATTCCCAAGAGACAGTCTAATCCCCCAGTTCTCTGTCTCTACATCAAATTCCCCAACCAGTTTAGATTCAGAGCTATTTATCTGGAGGATCTGTCTGTAAAATGCCTTCTTAGCAATATCTTTGGTGTTTTGCAGCCTCAAATCTCAAACCTGATATTCAAAGGAATCTACAGGGTATCGAAGGCGGGAATTCAAGTCATATTCGATAACAATGAAGTCATGCATTTGCGCGATGAATCTTATTTAACTCTGGATGTAGAAATTGTCCAGGACACTAATGATTTTTATATTAAACTGACGTACTAATATCTATCTTCATCGACCATCTCCATCCTCCCCCTCTATCAAGATAAACCTCTCCGCGCTAAAAATCTAGGTTTTTTTTATTACATTTAACATAAACGCTATTTAAACCTTTATCTTTATTTTGTGATCCTATAAACCCATCTTTTTTACATTAGAAATCTTTATAATTTTTCTTTTAATCATTTATATATAAACTTTCTGCATAATTTCCTAAAAATCAACTAAAAAAGTATTTGCAAAGTTTAATTTTCATGTAAAAAAACAATATCCATTATGTTCAAAATACTGAAACAGCCGCAATGACAATCATATCACAATCTAATGAAACTGACCCTTCGATTTTATGAGTAGATGTCTACTTTTTTTTTTCTTGTTCCAAACTTCTTGACCCATAATCAAACAGTTGTTATTTGAAACTCATAATCTATGATGGTGCATTACTCGGGATTTAAGAATACAGAATCATACTTTTTATTGAAAGTAGTTTATAACCAAAATACTCTAAAAAATCCATTCGGCATAAGGGAAGAAATTCTTTCGTGTTAAATATTTATATACGTTACGGCCATAAAACTTTATTTTTATTAATGAAAAAAACTGTTCGATTTACAACAGGAAGTACGTTTTTTTTTCAATTTTAGTCATATATCTTCAAAAAATTGCTAATCTTATCTCAAAATGATGACTGAGTATTCATAATTCTCTGCATATAACTTTGTGTATGGGTTTAGGATTTTTATTTGGGTTCAAAATGATGCCTTGCAAAAATTCAACTTTTTTTTTATTTTTAGATGAAAAACTTTGCTCTTTTATATTTTAATTTTCCGCGGGTGATGAACCTAAAAGTGATTTTGAAAAACGAAAAACTTTATAGAAACGGTAACAAGCGAAATGTTTAAATCAACACATAAATAAAAACTCACAGAGAAAAGAGTCTTTTTTCTATAAAAAACCAGTAGAATAATAAACCTCTTTGTAATAAAAATAGGGTTAATCTTTCTTTATTTACAAATATTGATCTTTTTAATTATGTTCTCTTTGCTGCAGCCCATATTATAACTGCTAAAACATATATAGAGTTGCGAAAACTAGTTTTGATGTTGGATGGGGGTATCTATACTTGTTTCGTGTTAATTTCATCGATTATTTTACAAGCTTCAATAAAACTAATCGCAAATAAATCTCAATTTTATATAATACTTTATAATATACTCGTTTTTATTATTATTTCAATATAGAAAGAAAGAGAAAAGGCAAGATTACTGTATAAAAATTTTCGGATCCTTTTACATTATTTTTATATAGAAAATAAAAAATGCATTTATTCCATTTAAGATTTAAAATAGGAGGTTGCCTATAAATATTACTAATAAAAGATGTTTTTTTTCCTTAGGTAACTTTTATTACACAGAAATCTTAATTACATTATTTTTTTTCTTGGTTTTAAATTAAATTCTGGACAAAAAATCGCCCTATTTTAATTTCCTGGATTTTCTTTGTAGACAAAATCATAAAAAACTAATCTAGAAAACAGTTGTGGAAATTTCAAGCCATAGAAAAGATTATACTTTTACCGACAATAATCTCTTTTGTCAGATTATTAACCATATGCACAACTAATGGTTTTATCACTTTTCGCATCCTATATAGACCGTTCTGAAATCATTGTAGTAAACCAGAAGATCCTGAGAACACTCTCTACGAATTAGTATTGATAATGTTCACAAGTTAATTCAGAATGATGGTTTCCTATTAGAACTTATTAATAAATCTATCCCTAGAATTTAAGAAAACATTAGGATTTCTGACCCTAACCACCCCCATTCCCCCTTCTCCCCCCACATGTAGCCTATACGTTCTATAAAACTATCTAGTTAATAGAGTATTTGCCACTCTTGTATGTTAGAGCATCAGACAGAGTTGATTTTGATTTGGTTCCCCCCTATCTTCATTCACCCAAAATAGATATCTTTTCCATAGAATCATTTTGAGATACAGTAACTGTCCTTATCTAAGGGAGAGATGGTGTTTTTTTTTTTTGAATTTCAGTAATTGTACATTTTTTGAGATGCATTTCTTAAACCACTAAATCACAATATAAAATTTCGAAATTGGTTGTTTGAATGATCTCTCATATAATATCAAAGTAAAAAAAATCAACATTCCAATGGAGACACTAAAAGGTAGATTGCTTTGAACACAGAGAATACTTAGGCGATGAAAGTCCTCGTCGTGGTTTAAAGGCCAAAGTGGCATACTTTTTGCAGATCACTATGCTAAATTATTCAAAGAATCGATTTATTACTAGTTGGGATATTGGGGGATAAGATTGAAGACTCGGAGAACGATTATTCCTGAGGAGTACTATTTAGAAAATGTGGGGGGGGGGGGGGGGGGGGGGGGGG